>SKCR01054143.1:0-36788 GCA_019454045.1 Zanthoxylum bungeanum | reverse complement strand
TGCATTTTCCTCAATGTAAGATAAATATAGAGAAACAAGAGTGAGGAACAACACTATCGTGCATGGAGTTGATCAGGTTACTACTGGTAAGAATTTGGTTGCGCGGGCTTTGTGTGTTTCGTGTTACTTGCATAAATAACATGCAAACTAATAAATAAACAATTAGCACACAATAAAAATAAAAATAAAGAAAATAATAATAAGAAAATAAATACAAGAGTTGTCTCTCCGCTAGCGCTAAGTTTAACGTCTTTAGCGAGACGCAATCACCCAAATGGTTATGATAGCTTCTTCTTTTGTATCCACTGACTGATTTGACATGAAAAAGATGCTTCGCGGCTATGGCAATTTATCCAAATACCCCTTACTGCTGCTTGGTCATGGAGGAAGTAATCTGCTCAATCTGTGTTTCTAAGGACTTCATTGTTGCCCCGATATTTTCCATGTGTGTCTCAATATTGTTCAGCCTTGATTCATTCTTCTCAAACATCGCTGAAGTATTAGCAACAAACTGTTGGACAATTATGACCCATAGCATCACTATTTGTAAAAGACATTATGGTTTTTGTACAAATTAACTATGTGACAAAGCAAATTGCTATTTTATCATTTTGTAATTGGATTACTTGAATATATATATAAATGATAAAAGTCCTTATGATTAGTTCCAGATTAATAAGATATGAGACATTATTAATCCACGAACGGTTTAATCATTAAATTTCCCTAGTCGTAGTATTATCGAGACTGGACATCGATAATACGGAATAGACTAATATTACACTTGTGCACGTTATGGAAGTTTAACGGTATAGTTCTCATATATTTAAGTATTGGATACTTATGCAAGTCTGATAGGAGGTTATGTTAGCCGTTGGACCAGGAACAACTTCGCTATGGATAGACCCCTCGTAATCCCATTGGTAGTATGACTATGTGTCTATGGGAATCCGAATCAGGGTAGATGTATGTGGTCTTAACCTGAGACTTGCATCGCAAATACTTGCGACAATCAATACGCTTTGGTTTTGGTCATCCAGAGCTTTAACAAGTTCTGTGTACGCCTCTTCTGGGTTTACCCAGAATCGTAGTGTATTGGGTGTGATGTCAAGATGGAAGTATCACTTCAGTCATATGGAGATGATGATCACGCAGGGATACATAACTAGTACTCTAATATACTGCAACTATCAGGATAATATGACTAGGTCATGATTATCCGATTAAAGAGACTAGTTGCTAGTGATCCGATATATGCTTCGTACGGGGCAGACACAATTCCAGCCCCAGGCCTAGCATGTGACATCCGATACTGGATCAAAATATGCAATACATTATATACTACGCCTGATATAGATTATATATTCTTCGTTGAATATTTCTGGAGAATTGGGTAGGCACGGTGCTTTGCTAGAAGCCAACCATGTATTGTGAATCGGTAAGAACGTGGTATGGGGTACGCACGTGTTCGGATAGTCCGACAACA
Organism: Zanthoxylum bungeanum; assembly: GCA_019454045.1. Lineage (NCBI taxonomy): Eukaryota > Viridiplantae > Streptophyta > Magnoliopsida > Sapindales > Rutaceae > Zanthoxylum > Zanthoxylum bungeanum. The sequence goes on along the minus strand of SKCR01054143.1, from coordinate 35,302 downwards.
GGATTTACTGCCCATATATCCAGGGATCTCTTGGGTCGCTTCCCAAAGATTCACCGATGACATTTGACTCGAACATAATTAATCTAGGATTAATTATGAGAGAGAAAATTAATCTAGGATTAATTACTGCAAGAATTTATATGGGATCAAATTCTAATAGAAGAGAGAACGCGATTAATTTGGAATTAATCAATTGAATAATATATTGAATATATTAATTGAAATCAGATTTCAATGCGGTATTAAAATTGGATTTTAATTCGGGCAAATGAATTAATTTGGAATTAATTCGCAAGTGACTTTCGTAATAATTTTGCTAGGCACTATTATTTAATTAAATTGGATTTAATTAAATCGCAACGGAAAAATTGTTTAATCGGATTAAACGAATCCGGGCCGAAAGTGTGTTGTGTTACCCAATCAAATTTTGAATTTAAAGTGGGACCCATTTCATTTACATTACTAGTCCCTTTTGGTGATGGAAATCTAATCACCTTTTTGGTGATGGAAGTGATTGAGAGCATTAAATGAATTTTTTCTCTCAACACACTTGTTTTTGGTTTTTAGAAAACCATATACACAACTTTTGAAGTTGACTTTGGTATTAGGTTTTTGGAATAAAAAATACAAAAGAAAAAACACATCTCACTCTCTTTTCTTGGCTTGGCTGAGAGCTTCACTTCTCCAAGGGAAAATTTTGCTTCAAATTTTTCTTCTTGCTAGCACATCAAGAGTTGGTTAAGGTGATAGGGAAACTCACCATTGGGTTGGATTCATTCAATAAAGCTTGGAGCTTCATCAAACATTCAAAGATTTTTAAAATCCAACATCCGATCATTGTAAGTTTTTTCCGCAAACTTTATTTAAATTCACACACATATAATGACTTAGAGATCTTGTGGCATGTCTAGGACACTTACAATGGTATGAGATCCTTTTCTAAGCATGATTTGAGTTTAGGGTTTATAGAGTTTTTTTGGGGATTTTATGCTTGGAGTATGATTTTTTCCAAATTGGTTGTTTGGTTTAGCTTTGATGATGATAAATTGGATTTGTGAATCAATGGATTTGAGAAAATTTGATTAGATTAATTTTCCCTAAAAAATTCCATCTTGGCCAAATATAAGACCCTAGTTTTCACATGGTGATTTTTTGATTTTAGACTATTGGATGAGTTTAAAGCATGAAATGAATATTAATTGTTGGTTTAATTAGATTGAAATCGAAATTGAATGTTATTTCATGATATTGCCGTGAGATTGAGCATGTAGTGATGGATTGAGTTTGCTTCAATTGTGTTGGACATGAATTGGATATTTAAAGCATGATTAATTAGTTTAAATTGATGTTTTGGAAATATTAGTTTAATTAATTAATTATGGTAATTACACTTTAATTAAAATTAATATGATATTTGGAATATTATGTTAATAAGTATTAGTCTTTAAATTTGGAATTTATTCAATTGGACTAATTTTTTGTATTTGGGTTTAATGGGCTTGGTTGGGCCAAGTTTGGTTTTGGACAATTGGGTTGGATCCAATTGGGCCTAAAACCATTTCCATAAAGTCCAAATGGTATTGAATAAAAATTAAATTGGATTTAAAATTGTAGTTCGATATAATTCAAGAATACGTACTTTGAGTATTTATTCTTAAACGAGTTGGACTCGCGCAAATCAAATCGTTGTTTGAACATTGGATGGTCATTAATTCAAAGATTAATTAATTGGATTAGATTGATTGAATAATATGCTTTGTGTTAATACTTGGATGTATTTGTATGAATAACATATATCGGATGGATATTAGAAGGGTGGGAGAAATTTTGGAAATTGTTGTAATAAATTCATAATTTATTAAATTGGACCTGCGTGTCCAGCATATTATCTCTTTACTATTTGTATTTCTCTTCTCACCAATTCCCCTCAATGTAAATGAGGTTTCTTTAATGTATTATGTAATTGGGTAGAAGTATGAATAGTGCTAGCGGGAGAGAAGAAATGGAGAGATTTGTTCTAGGAATAATTTATTATATATCCATCCGCATATCATTATTAATTTATTCGCGCCTTATTATGCTTTTAGAATGCATGTTTAAGGGTGTATGATGAGACCTAATAAAGATAATAAATTGGATGCCAATTTACGTGAAAAACCCTCAATTTAATATTAAGCGTATTCCTTCCATTGAGTGGTTCTTTCTCAAGATCCAAGATTGGCTTTGATTTGTTGGCCAAAGTCAAGATCATTGTCCATCGCGGATGTGTTTGAACCACGAAGGCTTTGTTATATATCGCATGTCTTGAGCAGTTGTGACTTGTTGGCCAAAGTCAAGGTCACTTCTGTTCATCGACGTGGATTACGAAGCTTTCCCACTACCAATGGGTCGCGCTTAACTGGAATCGTTAAGCTTGTTGAGCCAAAGCCAAGGCTTAGTTGATTAACAGGAAATGTTAGGAAATATATATTGGCTATATATTTTGGACTTGGAGGTCCACCTACCGGATCTAGGAATTGGATGAGATCCAATTGATCTTAGAGATCTACCTAGTTAAGTTTCATACAGCTTGTTGGCCAAAGTCAAGGTTGTGTGTTATTTAACGGGATCCTAGCCCACTAGGAAACTAGGTTTCCCGAGTAATCAACAGAGGGTTAGAGGCTCGCCGAAAAATAGTGGGAGGCCAGTATAAAATTTTCAATTTAGTTTAATACTTGCTAAAATGCGCGTTTTATTTTTCGTCGTTATATATTTATATTAGTTGGACTAATATTTTATTATTTTCTTTGAACAGTTGGACTGTACCATAACTTCATTTGTAGTTGATTATATAGTTGGACTATAGTAATCATTATATTTGATTGTACCCGATATCGTTGATTGAATAGTTAGGCTATTGCAATCAAGATGACTTGAACGATTAGTGTTAGAGACATCGTCATGGGCGATAATGTCTTTAACGGTGCCAATTTTCCAGATTGGGAGATGAATCTCAGATTGTATTGGGAGCCGAGAAATTACTCTATTTCATAGACAGACCTCTCGGGCCTGAGCCTGGACATGAGCGGGTTGTTGATCATGAGCTTTGGAAGACTCACAGTGATGACAACTCAACTGCTCAGTCCGTCATGCTTGCCGCAATGACTCCTCAATTTCATCGTCAAAACAAGGGATTGGATCCCTACAATATGATGTTGAAATTGAAGGACCTTCATAGATCTAATCTTAGATCTCAGAAGTATGAATTGCAAAAGAAGCTCTTTCGCTCACGTATGTCAGAGGGTACATCTGTCGAGCACTATGTGTCACAGATGATTGCTGACATCGAACAACTAGGTCAGCTTGGCATAACCTTCGAGGCTGAGACTTCTATAGATTTGATCTTACAGTCTCTATCTGACTGTTGGGATGGGTTTATCATGAACTACAATATGATGAACCAAGAGAAGACTCTTGGAGAGTTGATGGCGATGCTGAAAGAGGCAGAGCCAGAGCTTCTGAAGAGCAAAAAGCGCGAGGCGCACTTCACTTCGACATCTTAGAAGGCCAAGGCTTGGCAGAAGGCTTCTGGAGGTGTGAAGAAAAAGAAGAAAAGAATGGGCAAGGCCAAATCATCAAAGTCTTATGGGAAGGCAAATGACAAATCCCAAGATGTCTGCCTACAATGTGGCAAACGGGGTCACTGGAAGCATGACTGCCATGAGTACATGGCGCACATGAAGGAAGTGAAGACGGGCAAGGCTTCGGCTTCAAGTATGTTTATTATTGAAATAAACATGTCTACTTCTAGTTTTAAAAATCGGATTTTTGATTCTGGATGTGGTACTCATATATGTACTGATGTGTAGGATCTGCAGATTAGTAGGAGACTGGCCTCAGGTGAGATTGACCTACGAGTTAGAAACGGGACCAGAGTCGCTGTTTTAGCTATTGGGACTTATGTTTTGGAATTTCCCTCGGGGCATGTACTTAATTTAGCAGACTTTATTATGTACCTAGTTTTACTAGAAACATTATCTCTGTATCTTGTTTGACCCAAAGCGGGTATACTTTTGTATTCCGAAACACTAGGTGTTTTATTTATAAAGATGATTTTGAGATATGTACTGCTGATGCCAATATTGGTCTTTATATTTTGAATATAAATGAATCTCAAACATATAACATGACAAACAAACGACTCAAAATGAGTAAAACAGATGAAACTTATATGTGGCATTGTCGTCTGGGACACATTAACAAGACTCGCATATCCACGTTTTCGAAGAGTAGGTACTTGGATGGATTTGATCCTAATTCATATGATGTCTGCGAATCATGTTTATTAGGTAAAATGCCTAAAACGCCTTTTAGCGGTAAAGTTATGCGTGCTACCGAACTGTTAGCCCTCGTTCATAGTGACATATGTGGGCTCATGTCTAGCAAGGCTAGAGGTGGATATGAATACTTCGTAACCTTTATGGATGATGCATCGCGTTATGGTTATGTGTATCTTATGAGACACAAGTCAGAAACTTTTGAGAAATTCAAAGAGTTTCGACATGAAGTAGAAAAACAGACCGGCAAAAGTATTAAAACATTACGGTCGGACCGTGGTGGAGAATACTTGAGCAATGAGTTTCTAGATTACTTGAAAGAGTATGGTATTCTTTCACAGTGGACTCCTCCCGAAATACCTCAATTGAACGGTGTGTCGAACGGAGAAATCGAACTTTGTTGGACATGGTAAGGTCTATGATGAGTCACATTGAGCTACCAATTTCCTTCTGGGGATACGTATTGAATAGTGCAATACTTATTTTGAATAAGGTTCCGTCAAAATCTGTTGGACAGACCCCATATGAAATATGGACAGGAAAGAATCCAGGTTTCTCATTCTTGAAGATTTGGGGATGAATGGCATATGTCAAACGTTTGGATGGTACCAAACTAGAACCCAAATCGGATAAGTGCCTATTTTTATGTTATCCTAGGGAAACCAAAGGATATTACTTCTAAAACCCATAAGAGAACAAGGTATTTGTTGCTCTCCATGCGGTTTTCCTCGAAAAGGAATTCCTAAATGCAGTGGTAAGTAGGAGGAAAGTAGAACTTGATGAAAATCGTAGTGATACTGTTCCTGGCACAGACTCCCTCACGGAACACGAACAATTCATCAAGGATGAGATTGTACCACAATCTTCTAATACAAAAGAACCACGTAGGTTGGAGAGAGTCAGAAAACAACCTAAGAGGTATGGGTTTCTGATCTCGCCTCATGTAGATATTAATCTTATTGAGGATAATAAGCCGGCTACGTATGAGGAAGCGATACAAGGTATCAACTCCGCTTTATGGCAAGATTCCATGAAGTCCGAAATGGATTCCATGTATACCAACCAAGTTTGGACACTGGTTGATGCACTAGAAGGCGTTAAGCCGATTGGTTGTAAATGGGTCTTCAAGAATAAGACCGACATATATGGCAACATACAAATGTACAAAGCTAGGCTTGTAGCGAAAGGGTATTGTCAACGACATAGTATCGATTACGATGAAACTTTTTCACAAGTTGCCATGATTAAATCCATTCGGGTAATGCTTGCTAATGCTGCATATTTCGATTATGAAATATGGCAGATGGACGTCAAAATCGCTTTCCTTAATGGAAACATTTTGGAGGATGTTTATATACAACATCCTGATGGTTTTGTAGTGCCAAAACATGCAAACAAGGTTTGTAAGTTAAATCGATATATTTATGGATTGAAGCAATCATCGCATTCTTGGAACCAATTTTTTGATGAGATCATAAAAGAATATGATTTCATTCAAAACGAATATGATTCTTATGTATATAAGAAGCTTAGTAGGAGCGAACTGACATTCATTGTCCTTTACGTTGATGATGTATTACTTATTGGCAATGACATTCCCATTCTACAATCGGTGAAAGCTTGACTTTCATTAAAAATCTCCATGAAAGAACTGGGAGAAGCAGCCTTTATTCTGGGAATAATGATCTACCGGGATAGATCCAGAAAGCTGTTTTGACTCTCCCATAGCTCGTACATCGACAAAGTGTTGAAAAGATTCAACATGGATCAGTTTAAGAGTGGACTACTTCCAGTGTCACATGACGTCTCTCTATCTAAGGACATGTGTCCTAAAACTCAAGATGAGAGAGAAAATATGAGCCAGATCCTGTTCGCTCCTGCAGTCAGATCGATCATGTATGCCATGATATGTACACAACCTGATGTCTCATATGCTTTGAGCATGTGCAGTCGCTATCAGGCCGATCCAGGTGATGGTCATTGGATTGCTATTAAGAACATCCTTAAGTATCTTAAACGAACTAAGGATACTTTCTTAATCTATGGAGATGGAGAACTTGAGGTGACTGGGTTCACCAATGCGAGTTTCCAAACCGATAAAGATGACTCTAAGTCGCAATCTGGGTATATATTTTGTTTGAACAACGGACCAGTGAGCTGGAAATCTTCCAAGCAAGAGACTGTTGCTGATTCAACAACAGAAGCGGAATATATCGCTGCAGCTGAGGCAGCAAAAGAAGCACTTTTGATCCGTAAATTCCTAATTGGATTAGGAGTAGTTCCGTTACAGCTGAGCCCGTACCTTTGTATTATGACAATAACGAGGCTATAGCACAGGCTAAGGAACCGTGGTCGCATCAACGATCCAAGCATGTACTTCGACGTTTCCATCTGATTCGTGAGATCATACATCGTGGCGATGTGAAGATCGAAAAGATCGCTCCAGATGACAATATTGCAGATTCGCTGACAAATACTATTTCTCAGCAGAAGTTTGAGCGACACGTACATAGTTCTTGTGTTAGATACTTGAGTGATTGGCTATGAGCCAAGTGGGAGATTGTTGGACAATTAAGACCAAAAGCATCACTATTTGTAAAAGACATTGTGGTTTTTGTACAAATTAACTATGTGACAAAGGAAATTTCTATTTTATCATTTTGTAATTGGATTACTTTAATATATATAATGATAAAAGTCCTTATGATTAGTTCCGGATTAATAAGATATGAGATAGTATTAATCCACTAATGGTTTAATCATTAAATATCCCTAATCGTAGTATTATCGAGACTGGACATCGATAATGCGGAATAGACTAGTATTACACTTGTGCCCGTTATGGAAGCTTAACGACATAGTTCTCATATATTTAAGTATTGGATACTTATGTAAGTGTGATAAGAGGTTCTGTTACCCGTTGGATCGGGAACAGCTTCGCTCTGGATAGACCCCTCGGAATCCCATTGGTAGTATGACTATGTGTCTATGGGAATCCAAATAAGGGTAGGTGTATGTGGTCTTAACCTGAGACTTGCTTCGCTAATACTTGCGAAAATCAGTACGCTTTGGTTTTGGTCGTCCGGAGCTTTAACAGGTTCTGTGTACGCCTCTTCTGGGTTACTGAGAATCGTAGTGTATTGGGTGTGATGTCAAGATGAAAGTATCACTTCAGTCATATGGAGATGATAATCACGCAGGGATACAGTACTAATACTCTAATATGCTACAACTATCGGGATAATATGACTAGGTCATGATTATCTGATTAAAGAGACTAGTTGCTAGTGATCCGATATATGCTTCGTACGGGGCAGACACAATTCCAGCCACAGGCCTAATATGTGACATTCGATACTGGATCAAAATACGCAATACATTGTATACTACGACTGATATAGATTATATATTATTCGTTGAACATTTCTGGAGAATTGGGTAGGCACGGTGCTTTGCTAGAAGCCAACCATGTATTGTGAATCGATAATAACGTGGTACGGGGTACGCACATGTTCGGATAGTCCGACAACCAAATTTACTGCCAACATATCTAGGGATCTCTTGGGTCGCTTCCCAAAGATTCACCAATGACATTTGACTCGAACAGAATTAATCTAGGATTAATTATGAGAGAGAAAATTAATCTAGGATTAATTGTGGCAAGAATTAATTCGCAAGTGACTTTCGTAATAATTTTGCTAGGCAATATTATTTAATTAAATTGGATTTAATTAAGTCGCAGCGGAAAAATTCATTTAATCAGATTAAACGAATCCGGGCCGAAAGTGTGTTGCGTTACCCAATCAAATTTTCAATTTAAAGTGGGACCCACTTCACTTACATCACTAGTCACTTTTGGTGATGGAAGTCTAATCACTTTTTTGGTGATGGAAGTGGTTGAGAGCATTAAATGAATTTTTTTTCTCTCAACACACTTGTTTTTGGTTTTTTGAAAACCTTATACACAACTTTTGAAGTTGAATTTGGTATTAGGTTTTTGGAAAACAAAATACAAAAGAAAAAACACATCTTTCTCTCTTTTCTTGGCTTGGCCGAGAGCTTCACTTCTCCAAGGGAAAATTTTGCTTCAAATTTTCCTTCTTGCTAGCACATCAAGAGTTGATTAAGGTGATAGGAAAACTCACCATTGGGTTAGATTCATTCAACAAAGCTTGGAGCTTCATCAAACATTCAAAGATTTTTGAAATCCAACATCCGATCATTGTAAGTTTTTTCGGCAAACTTTATTTATATTCACACACACATCATGACTTAGAGATATTGTGGCATGTCTAAGACACTTACACAAACGTGCCCATGAAGTCTTCCAAGGAAGATTTCTGCTCAGCTCTTTGATAGTCAAAGCATGATGAAGGTTGCAAGGCATTCTCTGTATTAGCATATGACAGGTTTGGATGATAACGGTTAGGCATAGGATTGCCTCTATAGCTTTTGAAGTTTCGATTGTTCACTATTAGACTTGATCAAAGTTCGGGTTTCCTTCCAATAACAGTATATTTGTAGATGCCGCTGATTCAACAGATGCTTGTGCTCGTGGATTCTGTGAGGGCTGCTACTTGCATCGATAGGGTGGAAATCTGAGCTGTAAGTGCCACTAGATGATCTACTTCATATATTCCAGCCACTTAAGTCACCGTAGCTCGTTCATTTGGCCATTGAAGATGATTAATAGCCATTTCTTCTAACAGATTGAGGCGTCCTCAGTTGATTTCTGAATAGGGCTCCCCCAACTGCTGCATCAACCACAGTCCTATTCAAACCATTTAGCCCATTATAGAACAACTGAATTTGGACCCAGTCTGCATAATCATGTTGTGGGCATCTTCGGAGTAAATCCTTAAAGTGCTCACATGCTTCATACAAAGTCTCAGTCTCCAGCAGCTTAAATATACTAATTCTGCCCTTAGTTGAGCTGATTTAGCTGGTGGAAAGAACCTCTCAAGAAATTTCGTGGCCATATCCTGCCATGTCATGATACTCCCCGTCTGTATTGATTGTAGCAATCCCACACTTTATCCCGTAAAGAGAATGAGAATAAGCGTAGCCTGATGGCCTCTTTACTCACGCCATTTATCTTTATGGTATCTGCGATCTCCAGGAACATCCTTAAGTGCAGGTGGGATCCTCTACAGCTGAACCCCCAAACTGATTCCTTTGTACTATGTTGATCAATGCAGGTTTTCACTCAAAATGTTGGCGTTGATTGGTTGACGGGCAATCCCAGAATAAGTATCATCTATAACTGGCTTGAAGTGATCTCTAATTGCCACCTGGCGTGGGTTTTTTCTCTCTGTTTTCAACCGTCATTGCTTCCTTTTCAATTTTCCTTTCTTTCCTTAATCTCATCGCTGTTCTTTCTATTTCAGGATCAAACAGGAAAGAGTCGAGAATTGTGGATTTTCGCATTCACTGAAGCACCAAAAGAAAAAAAATCAATAAACAAAATAAAAACAAAATAAATAAAAACAAAAAATAATTAAAAATAAAAGATAAAAATCTAAATTAAAGCTAAGATTAATTGGTAGTAGTATTAATGTGAATTAAACGAACAATCCCCAGCAACAGCGCCAAAAACTTGTTGCGATATTTTATATCGTCTCATAAGTGTACGATGTCAAGTTTTAGTATAAATGAGTTTAGAGAGTCGAACCCACAGGGATTGTGTTAAACTCACAGTAAGTAATACAATGACACTCCTAACTACTTATTTAGAAGATAAATAATAATGATTTAGTTAAATAAATAAAATATAAAATAACTATATAGAAGGAACTAATATGATAGAGATTATAGAGTCTGATTTCACCTAACTATCTCTTATGTATTTGTCCTGCCAATTAATCCTTGTTCAGTTATATTGTTTATAAATCAAGAATCCTAGAGTATTCACTCCCTCTCTCGAGTAACAGTGAAAATATTATCAACTACAGATTTCGATATCCTTATAAAAATCTAGTAATTATCAACTCATTACGTCTTATGACTCTATATTAATGACTTTAAAGGCACTATAGATTCTATCGAATTCTATAAAATCCTAGGTCATATTCTCTAGATCTTATTCAAAATCTCCTCTCTCGAGTGATAGATTCTAAACATTCATCATTTTGATTTGTGGCTAACAAACAAGAAGCATTAAACTCAAAAAAATATAAATAAACTGAAATATTACTTCTTAACAATATTAGCAAACAATACAAGGTTCAAACATCAGTTACATCATTCTCTAGAATTAAGGAGTTAGTTCATGACTAAAGATAAAAATAATAAAAATAAGGTCATGAATCTAATGGAAATCATTAGAGTTCTAAGAAAGAAACAAGAAGATAAAACCTGAATTGAATCCCTTTATCTTCGGACGTCACCGTCTTTGTCTCCTCTTGTCACTCTTCAATCCTCCTCCTTGGATCTCTCTAAAAATAAGTGTTTTGTGTTTTATGCTGTGTATTAGCCTCCTCTCTAGGTTTTGGACGAACTTATCTATTTATAATAGAGCCTTGGGGTCATTGAGCATCTAAAAACCCTAAAAATTATGTTTCTGGGGCGTGCGCTCTGGTTTTTGTATGTGCACATCGCGACACATGGCAGGTTCATTGGTTGTTTGATTTCCGCTTTTCTGCTCTTCCCGCATCCTTTCGATGCGTCTGTATGATCCCAAAACAAATAAAAATGCCCCAAGATCCATGTATCAGTGCTTCCTACAAATAAAACATAAAAGAACTACAAAATACATTAAATGATACGGAATCTAACAAAATAGTAAGCTAAGAATGCCGGAATAAATGGGTATAAACCACACTTATCAATTACACCTTTAATTTTGTAACATATTTTTCTTTATGGTGATTGATTTTGATGTTACAAAATTAAATAAAAAATTCCTCCTTGGCCGAATTTGGAGACATGGAGAGGGAAATGATTTTGTTTTGTTTTGGAAACAAATAAACCTAAGTATAAAAAGAATTTTTTTTTTCTTCTTACTAAGTAGTTCATTCTCTAACCCTAGCCTCCATCTTCTTCTTCTCCAAATCCTCTCAAGTTGTTGAGAAAATAAAAAGAAGAACAAAAGAAAAAAAATATAAAACAACAAAAGTTGTTGTGTGACATTAATCTCTAAATAGTTTAGGGATTGATTTTGTGAGTCTAGCCCACACTAGTTTCTGTTGGTAACAAGATATAGCTAGGAATATTTTGTGGTGTTGAACCAAAAATCATTCTTTCCATCTTATATTACTCACGACAGTGGGGGTAATGTTTTGCCACTGCCGAGCACATCCAAGGGAATTCGCGGCTCGGTTTGTTTTGTTTTAATCTAGTTTTTTGGGAAATAAAAGGGTTTTTTTAGGGATGCTTTCAAGTGTAAAAATAGAACTGAAACACAGCCACTGTCCACGCATTTTAGGGGCTATTTCGGCAGTTCGCTGGGTGCAAATCGGGTCCAAAACAATCTAGTTTTTGTACGGCCGTTTAGAGCTGTTCAGGGACTGTTCTAGGGCTGTTTCGGGGCCGAAATTTTGTTCAAAACAGTAGCAAACTTTCAGTGGTACTGCTGGTCATATTCGGCCACTCAAAGCGAAGGGTAGAAAATTTTTTCAAGTCTGAACCGTGTTCCTAAGTCATTTCCGCTGCGCAAGGAAAGCATTTCCTACACCCAAAACCTGGAGGCCATTGTTGTGTTGGGAATTCTTAATGGAGTAAACCTATAGGAGTCTTATTGTATTGAGAAAGAAGAACTAGAAGAGAGTAGCACCAAAACCAAGAAAATAGTATGGAAATGTCCTAAGTAACTAAAGTTGATGAAGTTCTTAGTGGGATAAAGATAGAAGGAGTTCAAAGGACTAAGATGAGAGGAAAATCTAAGTAGCGGTGTAGACTTCGTAAGGAGGAATAACATATAAAATATAGTAGTAGGAATTTGAGAAAGAATAAAGACTTAGGAGGGTTAAGCAACAGAAACTAGTAAAAATGGGTATAAAAGCAATATGATGAAGTATTTAGAGAGCATAATTCTAGAGAAGGCTCATGATAAGAGGTAGTATAATCGATAGTCGGGAAGTGAATCAAGAGTGAAGTAGAAAAAGGAGATAACTCAGATAATACCTAGTGGGAGTATCTTAGTGTGGGAGCTGGAACTAGCAAACATGAGAGTCTCAGACTTATAGATGAACAGAACACGCAACCACAACATGGGTAGCTTATGAGATCACCACCACCAGGAAGAAGTCAAGATCGATCCCTACCATCCCAACCCTTGATAGATCACGACAGCAGAGATGGACCATAATATTTACCTCAAAGTTATCCCATAAAATAGATAAATTTATGAAAGATATCAAACCTTTATATTACAGAAGTTTCAGCTATAGAATGGAGCGGGACAAAAGATGAAAAGAACACTAACCATAAGATTTGAAAGAAGAACTGTCAAGGTGAGACGACAATATAAGAAAAATACTTTGTAAGCGAAGTCAAAAGTACATCACAGAAATATCTCTTAGTGTTGGATTAGAACCAAAGTTCTATTATGTTTTAACTCTTGTGATCTCTGAGAAGTAGCTAGCCATAGTTTTAGTTAACTAAATCATCACGTGTTGGAGATAGCCTTAGCCACAGTGAATAAATTCTCAAGGTATAATATGCATAAATGGACTTCGGGTAAAGATAAGATTTACAAGTTATGCAACCAGGCATAAAGAACATGTCATGTGAAAGACAATAACTGAACCGTGCTAGTAAAGTAATCAAAGGTACATAAGAGTAAACCAAATTAGTATAACCAATATTAGCATAATAATAAAGAACATAGCTTTAGTATAAAGAGAGAACTACCTTGATATAACGTCATAAATATGAGAAACATTAGTGGATAGTAAGAGTACTTGGAAAGGTTAGTTATAAATCATGAAAATCAAAATCCAGAGATAGTCATAAATGTGAGGACTCGAAAGAGAAAACTTATAAGTAAAGAAGGTTTAGTAAGGCAGAAAATTGAGAAGGTCAAATAATTGGTTGAGAACAGACAATAAATATTAAGATGATGAGGTGTATCCTATAAAGTCATTTAAATAGAATAGCTGAAGAACCCGAAGTATACACAAGTTAAGGGAAAGTGAAAGTTATGGGCTAGAATAAAAAGAATTATGGGAATACTTTAAACATGAAAAGTAACAGAAGTTACTAATGATATTTTAAAGTTATTATTGTCATGGCAAGAGGTATTAAGGGGGTTGTGAAGTCAGAATGGAAATAAGATAAGTATGAGGACATACTACGAATATGGTATAATTTTGGAAATGAAAACTCGTGAAGATAGATAGAGATAAATGATATTGAATATAATTGGAAGTTTTAGAAATAAAGTTATGTGATGAATAAGAGATAATGGTAGTATGGTGATAAATGTAGAGTATTGAGCAGTGGATCATGGAGTAAGATTAAGGAATTACCTATCAGTTAGGAACTCAAGATATTATTCACTAAAGCCCATGAACTTTGGAGTAGTAGGCACAAGTATGACATGAGATTTCCAGAGGATTTAGTATTAAGATCTCGAACAAAAGACCAGAAGGAAAATTAAGAAAGATAAGGATAGTCAGAGACACAGATATCCTCGACCAGGACTAATCTATGAGTTAAGCCCCAGAAAGGATTCGAGGACGAATCCTATTTAAGGGGGGGAGAATTTATAACGACCGGAAATCTCGACTACTGTTACATCGTGAGATGAGTATTATATAATATAAATTATTCTTGAACACATATATATATATATATATATATTCATGGAGCGACTTTGGGGATAATCAGTAGATTCCTGGAAATTCCGATACGAAATTGTATTATGTTCTATTCTGGATAGCACGTGGTATTTATAGCATAACGTTCTCATACAAACTTTGATTTTTATGAATTTTATATCGTTGGAAAGCTAAGATCGAGACCTACAACTTCGAGTTGTAATGTTTTCCAAATTCGAAACAGAAATAGGCTAAAAATACAGATAAAAAATAAAGATGAATAGTACCTAAGGGTAATTCTAGTAATTTCTCAAAATTTCCTTAAATTTATACACTTTTATATACCTTTAATGGCCTAAGTATAAAAGGGGGATACTATTCAAGTATCCCCAAAATTCAAAAGAAAAGAAGAAAAAAATGTGAAGAAGAAAGAAGAAAGTATAAGAATTAGGAAAAGGAAAAAAAAACAAGTGTTAATAACCCATTCATCAAACAAAGAAGAAGAAAATCTACCATGGAGGATTGAGGAATGAAGGAAATCAAGGGAAAGAAGGTAAGGAAACTTTAACCCAAATTTTAGATGTTGATGTCTTGATGATTTGTTGGTTGATGAATATTGTTGAGTTATAGTTATTGATGTTTATATCGTTTTAGTGATAAGAAAGATGATGGTGGGAAACCCCCAATTTGTTAAGTTTTGGACATGAGATTAAGTAAAGATTATATATTTGATATGAGTTGATATTGAGAATGATATTGATAATATTTTGGAGATTCGTTGAGGTTATTTGCTTGTGTGGAAGATATGGATAAAGTGTTGAGAAAATTGAGTATGAAAGAATGAAGTTAAGACCAGAGTTTGGTCTTCCATCACGACGCAGAACACTCCGCGTCGCGACGCAGATTAGGAATTTTCCCAAAAAAACTTCTGGTTTGATGCGCATCGTGACGGGGAAGGTTGTGCATCGCGACGCATACTAGGAATGTTTGGGTATGTTTCTGGAATGATGCACATAGTGACACGCGATGCCCTGCGTCGCGACGCGTGGTCAAAAATTTCCCCAAATTAGTTTCACCCGAACACGTTGGAGGCCACCCTAAGAGTTTCGTATCAACTTGTGTGTACACATTACATCATGATATGAGTATGATCCTCAGAGTGATAGCGCTTACTTGAATAAGCAAATTCTAGCCTGAGCATGCCGTTTCCAGGATGCCAAAATAAAATATAACAAAGGGTGCCCTCAGGTCTTACCTTTTAAGTCGCTTCTTGGAAGTGTGTTACGTCGTCGTCGGAAGGGTTAATGCTCCGTAACTTTTCCGGTTCGCTGGTTCAATATTTTCCTTCGTTGTTTTACTGTTTTGGGCTGCTATTTTCTCTGTTTTACTGCTATTTTTTATCGTTATTTTTAGGGTGCAGTTTGCGGTGATTTAGGGCTATTTTTGGGTGCAGTTTGCCGTCGGTGCTGCTTAGTTTTTGCTATTTGTTATTCGGCTTTGGGGGTGTTTATTTTGTTTATTGTTGAAGGGTCGGTGAGGGTTGTTACTGGTTGGTTGTGCGTGAGTTGCATGTTTTATTATTATCGGTGATGGGGCTGTGAGAGTTGCTAGTGTTTCACGTGGGAGGGAAAGGGAAAAGAGTTACGATGGTGTGAGAGATTGAGCGTATGGGTGTTTATTTGTGTTGGCTGTGAGAGAGAGGCGTGCTTAGGTAGGATGAGCTAGTGTCTTATGGACTGTGTATTTGTTTATTCTTGGTCGGCAGGCTGGCAGGGGGTGATGGTTTATGATTTTGACGTGTGTGAGTGTGTCTTGTGCGTAGCTAGGGTTTATTGGCTTGTTTGTGGTCTGAGCGTGAGTGACGAGAGAGAGGCAGAGGGGAGTGGGTTTTTTTTTTATCTTTGTTAGTTTCGGCTTTAGGGTTTATTATGACTTACGTGGTCTTGTGTATTTTGCTTATTTGATCGGTGATGGGTATTGTTGAATGAATGAGCTGTGGCTGCGTGGGTGGGTTTGAGAAGAGTGTGTGGCTGAAGGTGGCGGGTGCGTGAGAGAGGAAGGCTGTCGAATAAAGAGAGAGAGGGGTGGTCTGTGTTGCCGAGAGAGAGATGCAGTGAAGAAGAGGAGAGTTGTATTCGTGAGTGGTTAGGGTGTTTTTTTGTTATTTTGGTGAATGAGCTCTAGGGGTCTAAGGGTTTGGTTTGTGTGTCTTTTTATAAGAGTGGGTTTGGGTTTTCCTTGTATGGGTAGGAAATAAAGATTGTGCAATAATGAGGAATATTTAATTAGTTTGTTATAAGGAAATGATTTGTTTAATTGGTGGGGAATATATTTAATTTGGAAGGTGATTTATTTAGTTTAGGAGAGGGATTTATTTCATTTGTGACATGTGTTTTAAATATTTTAATTATTTTTGAATTGGGCTTTGGGCGAAATGGGCTTTGGATGGGTGCGGGGGTTTTGGGCCGAGACTTAATATTTTAAAATAGAGATTAATCGGGCGAACCCGAGGCCAATTTAGCGAGTTAAATTTTTTGATGTATTTATTTTTAAATTTTCCCTTCCGACGTCCGTTTCCCGCGACTTCCGCAACTTATCAGGTAGTGCCTCCATACGAGGCTCATCATCGGGCTTCTATGCAAAAATGCAGTGTCTACAGTCGCCCCCACTTTGATAGGACTTGTGTAGTACCTTGGACAAAGGTCTTCCCAAGTTGGAGAAACGCCGGTTCTTGATGGCAGCAACCTCGGCAACAGCGGGTTTGGTCTCAGAATGCCCCTCAAAAGTCCTCTTATTCTGGCCATAGAACTTCCGGTTCTCGGATTCCTCTTCTTTAATGTCCATGACAGTTTCCCTCAGCTGTCGGAAATCCGCAATCATTGAAGTCATCCTCTTCAACTTGCCATAGATCGAGGGCTTAGTGCCCTTGATGATCATTTTAATCTGGTCCTTCTCAGAGGTCCGAGTCTGCATCTTCAGAAGTTGGCTTCTCTAGCGGTCTCCATACTCCTTGAAGCTTTCTTCCGGCTTCTGCTTAGTGTTCTCCAAATCACGGAGTGACAAATCAATCTCCAAGTCTGTAACATACTGTTTCAAGAATGCATGTGTCAATTCCCTACAATCCTCCTTAACCTTTCTTTCAAGGCTATGGTACCACACTACGGGTGCCCCCTCAAGTGACATCCCAAACATCTTCTGAGCTTGGCGCTGTGTCAGGCCCACTGAACTCATAACTGACACATATTATCGGAGGTGGACCCTCGGATCCCCATTCTCGTTGAACTTGGCCATATCCGGCATCTTGAACTGAGCAGGCAACTGTTCCTCAAAGGTCATCGCCTCATAGTCTAGTAATTCTTCGTCCTTACCCTTCATCTTACGGGTAACTGACTCAACCTGATCCCGAAGCTTCTGAAATTCTGCCTGAGACCCAATCACTCTGCCTGTTGCATACTCTGCCATGTCATCATCAAAAGCGGGGATATCATCCCCCAACCCATTCGGAGGCTCCTCGCACCTCACATTCTCAGAATTTCCCCCAGCACGGGGTATAGCCATATTTGCCATAGCGGTAGTCAAGGCTTGCAATTGTTCGGTAATCTTGGCGAAACCATTTTCCAACTGATCTACGCGAGATATTTTGTTTTCTGATCCACTCATATTTGTTATTGGCCTCTTGGTGAGTCTTCACTCTTCCCTAACCCAACATGACTCTATGATATATTTTATAGACATAGGGGGTGTTAACAGGACATATGTATGCATGAGATGAATGAGATGCATGCAATACAAGGAATATATCTACTCATTAAAATTTTCACACAAATCGGTCCATCATTATTTTAGAAGTTTTTGGGCTAACCGTCATAGGAGTGAACTCGTCCCAGTTTAAATGGTCCAACAAGTTCACAACTCATGGCAAGAAGTCCAACCGTATCCAAATGATGATGTTCCTAAACACAAACATATAATGGCCCATTGGCATTTTGGAAGCTTTTGGCCCGATCATCATAAGATACGTTCTTGTCCAGTTTAAATGGCCCAACAAGCCCATATCTCATGACAAAAGATCTGAATGGATCCAAATGACAATGTTCCCAAACACAAGCATATAATAGATACTCCAGTCGTAAAGCAATAATTTCTACAGAGCGGCCCATCGACATTTCAGAAGCTTTTGGCCCAATTGTCATAGGATACGAACTCGTCCCAGATTAAATGGCCCAACAAGTTCGCATTTCTGACAAGAAGTCCGCCTCCATCCAAATGAGGATGGCCCACAAACACAAGGAAATAGTTGCTATAGGTCATACAACCCCGGTCTATGTGTGGATGGTCATTGGATTGCTATTAAGAACATCCTTAAGTATCTTAGACGAACTAAGGATGCTTTCTTAGTCTATGGAGATGGAGAACTTGAGGTGATTGGGTTCACCGATGTAAGTTTCCAAACCGATAAAAACGACTCTAAGTCACAATCTGGGTATATATTTTGTTTGAATAACGGAGCAGTGAGCTGGAAATCTTCCAAGAAATAGACTGTTGCTGATTCAACAACAGAAGTGGAATATATCGTTGTAGCTGAGGCAGCAAAAGAAGCAGTTTGGATCCGTAAATTCCTAATTGGATTAGGAGTAGTTTCGTTAGCAGCTGAGCCCATTCTATTGTATTGTTACAATAACGGGGCTATAGCGCAGGCTAAGGAACCGCGGTCTCATCAACGATCCAAGCATGTACTTCAACGTTTCCATCTGATTCGTGAGATCATACATCGTGGTGATGTGAAGATCGAAAAGATCGCTTCAGATGACAACATTGCAGATCCGTTGACAAAAGCTATTTCTCAGCAGAAGTTTGAGCGACACGTACATAGTTCATGTGTTAGATACTTGAGTGATTGTCTATGAGCCAAGTGGGAGATTGTTGGACAATTATGACCCATAGCATCACTATTTGTAAAAGACATTGTGGTTTTTGTACAAATTAACTATGTGACAAAGGAAATTTCTAATTTATCATTTTGTAATTGGATTACTTTAATATATATAAATGATAAAAGTCCTTATGATTAGTTCTGGATTAATAAGTTATGAGAAAGTATTAATCCACGAATGGTTTAATAAATCATTATATCTCTAGTCGTAGTATTATCTAGACTAGACATCAATAATAAGGAATTGACTATTATTACACTTGTGCACGTTATGGAAGCTTAACGACATAGTTCTCATATATTTAAGTATTGGATACTTATGCAAGTGTGATAGAAGGTTCTGTTAGCTGTTGGACCGGGAACAGCTTCGCTCTGGATAGACCCCTCAGAATCCCATTGGTAGTATGTGTTGGGAAGCGGCCGCGAGTGCGTAGTGGAAAATTAAAAATTATGATGTTGTTATCTCTTTGCCCAATACCCATTTGTTTTTATTATTCTACAAGCCTGGGCATGTTACTATATATTCTAAGCATAAAAACTCATAAAACATGCAAAGAACATAAACTTAAACATGCTAACTATCATAAGAACTCTAATTAAAAATAAAGAAAGAAAAAGACTTACTTGAACCGAAGACTCCTTCAGTCCTCCCTCCAATCTACAAGCTTTTCTCGAACTCAGCAAGGTCTTCCACGTTCCAAAGAGCCACCCAAGTGTGTGGCCTCCAAAGGTGCATACACCAAAGCCAACACTCAACGGCAAGACTACTCCTTTAGTGCACGGGTATTTTGCCCTTGGTGCTAGCCTAGGCAAATACCTCAAAACTTTTAACTTGAGATTCCTCGAGTCAATTAGACTTACGGATCCTCAAAATCAGTGGCTTACTCTTAAACTTTAGAGTTTCTCACTTATATAGACACAAGTTATGAAAGGTTTTTTGTGTAAAATTTTTTAAAGAATTCTTTGGGTTTATATAGGTGCTCCAAAGACAACAAAATTAATTAAGAATCTGATGTGGGATAAATGATAATTAAATCTTAGCCATTGGATCTTAATATAGTGGTTTAATGAGATTATAAAACCCTAATAAGAGTTTGGGCCGAATTGGAATTCAAAACAATAAATAAATAAATAAATAAATTTATTATTCACTTTTTTTTTCTTATTTATTTTTCCAATTCCCAAAGTGCCTCTATCGTCATTCACCAATTCCTAAGCCACTTTGGAACCTCATAAATGATCTGTTCAATAATTAAACACATTGAACCATTTATGAACAATTCCTACATCAATCATATATGCTGTTAAATTTTTATTGTGCACTGTTAACCATTGATTTCGACTTTGTTGTGTGTGACCTTTTGGGTTCCCCTCAATTTGGACATGAAATGAATCATGATAATTTAATCGAACATAAATTATCCTCCGATCAGATGGTCGTTCGATTTCAATGACCAAGGTTAACATCTAGCAACATGTCAAGGCCCCCAAATTAGAAGGAAAGATATATATACGGTCCATCGCCTCACTGTATCCCCACCGTTTGACCTAGGGTATGGAAAGTGTCTACCCATATAGTCAAAGGTATGATGTTGATAGTGTCATGAATCATGTTAACCCAAGAATCTCACATGATTCTTCCGCTGCGGCTACAGTCTTCAGCACTGATCACACATATCAACCCGCGAACTGGAATACTACTCTTATAAGAAAATATTATCTGGGAGAGTGGTGATTCTCTGTTGTATCTTTACAAACTTCATGTGTTTCAACAAATGACCCAAACATACCCTTATGACCGGATCTTTTGAACCGGGGAAGGAGAATGTCAAAGTCATTTGATCCACACATAAGATTGTAAAGACCTCAAGTCTAAGGACTAATCATACAATCGATACATGAAAGTTCTCACAGACACATGGGATAAACACTCCATGTGAAAACTTTCGGCGGTCAGTTCTATGGACACGAGCAACTCATGCATCCATGTGATACACCAAGCGGACGGATCTCCGCTAGTAGCCTATGAGATCGACTACCCCACTTAAGGGCGAATCATATCATCATGCTAGTCTCTCCACTTTGTGAACGCCCAGATTATTCACAAAACTACGACTGGGAACGTTTGAGAGTAATGATTCTCATAAGGCGTGGAAGCCATCATCTTATTACTCCAAGGGCTTTATTACAGTGTTTGATGATTCATATAATTTATGTAAGACACGTATAATAAAGATTGTAATTTTATTAATTAATGAAAATATTGCAAATACATGTACATATAGCCCATCCACAAGTTGGGTATAGGGCATATCCCTAACAGTATGACTATATGTTTATGAGAATCCGAATCAGGGTAGGTGTATGTGGTCTTAACCTTATACTTGCATCGCTAATACTTGGGACAATCAGTACGCTTTGGTTTTGGTCGTCCGGAGCTTTAACAGGTTCTGTATACGCCTCTTCCGGGTTTACTGAGAATCGTAGTGTATTGGGTGTGATGTCAAGATGGAAGTATCACTTCAGTCATATGGAGACGATGATCACGCAGGGATACATAACTAGTACTTTTATATGCTGCAGCTATCGGGATAATATGACTAGGTCATGATTATCCGATTACAGAGACTAGTTGCTAGTGCTCCGATATATGCTTTGTACGGGGCAGACACAATTTCAGCCCTAGGCCTAGCATGTGACATCCGATACTGGATCGTAATACGCAATATATTGTATACTATGTCTGATATAGATTATATATTCTTCATTGAATATTTCTGGAGAATTGGGTAGGCACGATGCTTTGCTAAAAGCAAACCATGTCTTGTAAATCGGTAAGAACGTGGTACGGGGTACGCACGTGTTCGGATAGTCCGATGACCGTATTTACTGCCAACATATCCAGGGATCTCTTGGGTCGCTTCCCAAAGATTCATCGATGACATTTGACTCGAACATAATTAATCTGGGATTAATTATGATAGAGAAAATTAATCTAGGATTAATTGCAGCAAGAATTTATCTGGGATAAAATTCGAATAGAAGAGAGAAAGCGATTAATTTGGAATTAATCGATTAAGTAATATATTGGATATATTAATTGAAATCGGATTTCGAATTGGAATTAAAATTGGATTTTAATTCGGGCGAACGTATTAATTTGGAATTAATTCGCAAGCGACTTTCGTAATAATTTTGCTAGGCATTATTATTTAATTAAATTGGATTTAATTACGTCGCAACGGAAAATTCGTTTAATCGGATTAAACGAACCCGAGCTCGAAGTGTGTTGAGCAAGCCAACTTGAATTTTGAATTTAAGTGGTGGGGCCCACTAACTTACATCGATTGTCAACATGAGTGATGGAAGTTGTTGGGAGCATTTAATATTTTTTTCCCTCCAACACACTTTGCTTTTCTTTTTGGAAAAGATATACACCTTTTGCAAGTCAACTTTGGTATTAAGTTTTTAGAAAACAAAAATATCAAACAATTTCATCTTCTCTATTTTTCCTTGAAATGTCGTGAGCCTCTCCCTTGGAAAGAAAATTTTTGTTGCAAATTTTTCTTAAGCTATCACTTAATGTATGAGAAATTGGACCTGAATGAGGGAGAAGAGGGGGGAACGGGCCACGAACAAAGAAATGAGGAAAAGCCTATGTTCACAATAGCGGGGGGAATACATTATCCAGAGATTTGCATCGGCCAAGAAAAACTATTTCTGGATTAGAGGCTCAGAGGTTTTCACGACAGAAAGGGCCCTGAGGATATAAAGTGCTAGACCGGTGCCTATAATGTTCACAGAGGAATATGCTCAAGGAGTTAGCTACCCCCACGATGACGCGTAGATAATTAGGGCCAATATCGGCGGAACTGAGGTAGATATGATATTAGTAGATCCTGAGAGCGTGGTGGATATCATCCCCAAGGAAACTCTAAACGATTGGGAGTGAAGTACACCACTTTAACTCGGGATGTGACACCGTTGTACGGGTTTAGGGGAGCGTCCGTAGTCTCGCTGGGTCAGATACAATTGGCTGTTACTATTGGGACAGCTCCTCACACCCGGATCGTTATGTTGGATTTTACCGTATTAGATTGCATGAGCAGCTATCAAGTGATCTTAGAGAGGCCCTTTAGGATGAAGGCAAGAGCCGCTATATCGTGTTACTACCTAAAGCTAAAGTTCCCAACCTGGGAGGGAATTGTGATGGTTTGTGGAAGCTAGAAGACGACTAGGAGTTGCTTTGCTACCATTTCTAAGGAAAAACTTTGCATTGATGAGGTATGGGTGAAGAGGAAATAAAGAGAAGAGGATGGGGAAGAACTTGAGTCGGCTGATCCCCGACCCGAGGATCCTACCCAATTGGGGGCAGTGGAATAATTGGAATAGGTGGAGCTCTTCGGCCTTGGAAAAATGATAAAAATTGGGGCATGCTTGGAGCTAGACCTAAGGAACCAATTGCTGGTTTTTTTGAATGAATATGAGGATGTCTTCACATGGGGACACGGGGACATTCCCGAGATTGATCCCAAATTTATTAGTCACCGTTTGGTGATTTATCGGGCTTACAAGTCAGTGAAGCAAAAGATGAGGATATTCAACTAAAAATGATATGGGGTGATTCATGCGGAGGTTGAAAAGTTGCTAAAGGCCAGGTTTATCAGGGAGGTCAAGTACCCGAAGTGGGTATCCAATGTGGTCTTGGTGAAGAAGGTCAGTGGGAAGTGGATGATGTGCGTGGATTTATCTTACTTGAACAAGGCCTGCCCGAAGGACAGCTTCCCACTCCCTAAAGTGTTGGTGGACTCTACGATGTGTCATGGACTGGTCAGTTTCATGGATGCATTCTCGGGGTACAATCAGGTCAGGATGCATGCCGAGGATGAAGAAAAGATAGCCTTCATTACTAACCAAGAGCTGTATTGTTACAAGGTGATTCCTTTCGGATTATATAATGTTAGGGCCACGTATCAGAGGTTGGTGAACAAGGTTTTCAAACAACTCATCGTCAAGACAATGCAGGTCTATATCAATGACATGATCATGATGACGAAGAAGCCCAACATCATCTGGCGGACCTCAATGGGACATTTGAGTTATTGAGGAAGCACAACATGAGACTGAATACTGACAAATGTACTTTAGCATATCTTCGAGAAAGTTTTTGGGGTACATAGTTAGTGTCCGAGGCATTGAAGTAAACCGTCAGAAAATCAAGGTCGTATTGGATTTGGAGCCCCCGAGAATGGTCAAAGAGGTACAGAGCTTAACGGGTCTAGTGGCAGCACTAAATCGGTTCATTTCTAAGGCCACTTACAAGTGTCACGCCTTTTTCCAACTGATCAAGAAGGCTGAGAACGAAGTCCACTGGACAACTGAATGCGAGGACGTATTCTAGCAACTGAATGAGTACCTGGCCCAACCCCTACTATTGGAGAAGCTGATCCCAAATGAGACTTTATTCCTGTACTTGTCTGTTTCTGAATATGTTGTGAGTTCGGTGTTAGTACAGGAAGTGGATAAAATCCAAAGGCCGGTGTATTACACTAGTAAGGCCCTGTTGGATGTGAAAACTCGATACCCAGCTCATGAGCTGGTGGCTTTGTCCTCGGTCATAATGACAATGATGTTACGCCCTTATTTTCAAGCCCACCCTATCGGGGTATATACCGAACATCCTTTAAGGTAGATACTGCACAAGTTGGAGGTCTCTGGTCGTCTGGTGAAGTGGTCTGTGGAGCTCAATAAGTATGATATATCTTATCTGCCTAGGGTATCGATCAAGGGGAAAACACTGACATATTTTATTGCGGAGTTCAGAGGGCCTCAGGGTATAGCAGTATAGGAAACTAAGTTGGAGCTTTTTGTTGATAGGTCGGTCAGTACACAAAGGTGTGGGGCCAGGATGATCCCCCAAAGTTACGAAATGGAGGAGTTGAGTTACGCCCAAAGGTTTACCTTCGAAGCTACGAATAATAAAGCAGAGTACGAAGCAATTTTGGTGGGACTAAGACTCTTCATGGTAGTTGGAGTTAAGAATGTGATAGTGAAAAATAATTCCCAACTGGCCGTTTAGCACGTGAATGGTGAGTTTCAGGCAAGGGAGCCAAACATGATTTCTTATCAGGCCGAAATAAAGAAGCTAGTTGAATGGATAGGGAATGTAGTGTTCGAGCAGGTCTAACAGGATAAAAACCAGCAGGCAGACTCGCTGGCTCGGCTTGCATCATCCATCAAGTCAAAAATCCCCTAGATCATCCCGCTGGGGTGCTTACAATCCAGAAGTGTTGGGATGACGAACGTAATGGAGGTAGATGCCGAGAGGGAGGCATCCTGGATGGATCTAATAAAGAAGTATTTAGAAATGGGGGATGTGCCCGAGGGGAAAAAAAGACGAGGAAGTTGAAATATTGGAGTGTAAGATTTTACTTGATAGTTGGGGTATTATACCGAAGGGGGTACACGACGCTATACTTGAGGTGTATGGGACCCAAGGAGGCAAATTACATGCTCAGGGAAATTCACGAAGGAATCTATGGAAGCCACGATGGAGGTCAGTCGATCACTCATAAGGCGTTGAGGCAAGGTTTTTTCTGGTCAATAATGCACCAAGACGGGGCAAGGGTTGCCCGGGCATGTGACGGGTGTCAGAAGAACGCCAAATACCCCACCAGCCCCCCGAGCACCTAACCTCATTGTCAAGTCCTTGGTCGTTTGCCTAATGTGGGATAGATATAATTGGGTCGATGCCCACGGGTCGGGGTCAAACTAAGTTTGCCATTGTTGCAATCGATTACTTCACTAAGTGGGTGGAAGCTGAGCCGTTGTTGTTAGAAAGAACATTGTGTGTCGGTTCGGGATCCCCAGGGCCATCGTCACGGACAATGGGAAGTAGTTTGATAGTAAGGGCTTCAGGAAACTTTGTGAGGATCTCCAAATTGCCTTGAGGTTCGCCTCCCATGCTCATCCGAAGTCCAATGGGCAAGTAGAAGCAACGAATAAAACCATCAAGAGCAACTTGAAGGCAAGGCTCGGGTCCTGCAAGGGTTTGTGGGTCGAGGAGCTACCAGAGGTTCTATGGGCACATCAGACGACCTACAATGATTCCACGGGTGAAACACCTTTTTAATTGCCTTATGGGTGCGAAATAGTTTTCCCAGCAGAGATCAGGATGGTGACCCACCGGGTTCGACATTTTGATGAAGGACAAAACGAAGAGCTCGTGAAGTACTATCTTGACTTGATAGAACAGAAAATGGAGAGGTCATCAGTCAAAATGGCAGGAGAGGTCAGCAGTCAAAATGGCAGTATATCAACATAGAATGACACCATCTACAATAAGAAGGTTTGGATACGATCCTTTCTCCCCAGATATTTAGCCTTGAGGTGAGTTACTTTAAATACGAGGAGGCCCGAAGAAGGTTCATTAGGTGACAAATGGGAAGGGCCGTATAGAGTAACCGTGGTCGTCAAATCGGGTGTCTATCTATTGGAGTAGATGGACGGTACCCGACTCAAAAAGCCCTGGAATGCTGAGATGTTGAGAAGATACTTCCAGTAATTTCCCTCATTGAGCTGTTGAATGAAATGTAAAAGATGTCATTAGAAATCTCCATTTAGGATTGAGCTGTTAAATGAAATATAATGTCAGGATTGGAATTTCTCCTCATAAGGAATGAACAAGCCCCTCCTAGAAATTGGTGGCTGTTGTTCGACCTGCCAGTTTTCTGGCCCTCGATAACGACATACGTCATGGACCAGTAGGAGAGTCGTGATGTAAGGTGTGCTCAGTCAGTTTCCATAGTGCCTTCTACTTGTTATTCATATGTGGTGGCTTTCTAGGCTTGTATTGCCCAGAGGGTGAAACATCTGAGGGTGGATCCATAAGTGGGAATAGGAAAATAAGTAATCAACTACAAGGTTGATGGTCTAAAATCTCGAGGGAAACTTCTTCTACTTTTCCATGAAGCCGAGGCGCAGTCACATATACCCGAAGAGAGTGGACACTAGAGGATACAAGTCGAAAGCCCTCGATCAAACTCTAAAGCAATACTTGTCAATAATTGTTCGAAGATGTTAAGAAAGATAATTTCAGTAAGAGCCACTCTCAGAATGACCCTCAAGGAGTTGTGAGAATGACAGTATATCCATTGAATATGAATAAGAATTTCCCTTTTTAAATAAAAGCTTGTTCATCTATGCTTGTCTATTATTTGAATGGGAAAGGCATGTTTAATATTCTTGTGAAATACTCGTAATTGGATTGCATGAAGGGATGTAAGGCATGTCGGAAAAGCGCGCACCCCAATGACACGCTATTATCTAGTGTAATTATCAAACCCCTGGGCTGGAATGTTAACACCCAATGACTTGCATTTTTTAGGAATGATAACATCGTAAAGACATAAGTGGCGTTTGGCACCTCCGGTATCCATAGCATGTTCGGCGAACGAGTCGGTGTGGCGTTTGGTGCCCCAAGGTAATCATAGCACGTATGGATGGCTAGTGGCTTCGGTACTACGATACCTCTGGGTTTACATAGCACAGGGAAGGCGCATGGGCCTCCGTGGCATTTGCCGCCTAGTATTAGAGGTACATAGCACGGGCAAGGCACATGGGCCTCTATGGAGTTTGTCGCCTAGTATTGGAGGTACATAGCACGGGGAAGGCCCACGGACCTCCGTGGCGTTTGTAGCCTCAGGATATGCCTAGCACGGGGAGGGAGAATGCCCTTGTGGCGTTGGCCATCCCATTTCGGATTCGTATGAGCATACCACGGGGAAGGCCTTAGGGTCTCCGTGGCATTTGCAGACTCGGGGCCTGCCTAGATTTGGAAAAATCTCATGACGTTGGTTGCTCCCTCGATCCGTAGCTCAGTTCTCTGGGATGTTGAACTATGAGGTTCAAAATTATTGTTTTGGGTGGCATAGGGTAGGACGTTGTCTCAGGCTCCCTTGTTCTTTCTTTTGGGTCTGCACAGGGTATGTGATATATCACCATCGTTTTGTTTTGGCTTGTTGTTTTCTTTGGTTTTGTTTCTGGTGGATGACTAGAAGTGAGATGCCATTTCCAGTCTCCATAGTTCTTTCCGAAGGATGAAAATCTTCCATCGCGGTTAAGTCATAGAAATAAAGTTAATGGTTTGGTGCTGCATTAGTTCCGCCGAGGCTATGTTGGTGGCACAAGGAGGGTACATTCCCTCAGTTGCCAATTCGTTTGATAGCTCAGGGCTGCATTCATACTGAGGCTATATTGGTTGTAAAATGAGGGTACATTCCCTTGGGGCCAGTTTGTTTGACAGCTGAGGTTGTATTTGTTCTGCCGAAGCTATGTTAGTGGCACACAGAGGGTACATTCCCTTGGGGCCAGTTTGTTTGATAGCTCAGGGTTGCATTCGTTCCGCCGAGGCTATATTAGTTACACAATGAGGCACATTCCCTTATGGTCAGGTAGTCGCACCAGATCAGGGTCGGGTTACGTCCCATCGAGACCTTGTTATCTTCGTTGGCATGGGATTAGAATTTCTCCCCCATGGCCAGATGTTCGTGGCATGAGAAAGGTGCATTCCCTTATGGCCAAGTTCTTATATCGGTTCGGGAATGGTTACGTCCCGACAATGCCCTATTGCTTTGTATTGGCGTAAGGAGGGTTCATTATCTTACGGCCAATGGACTTAGATAGTGTGGGGTCAAAATATTTCCCAAGACTTCTCTGTGTCAGATCGGCTTAGGGCTGGGTTGCGTCCTGCCGATGTCCTTTTGTTGTATGGCATCTCGAGGCGAGTCTTCCCTCGTGACCAATGTTTTATGTTTCAGGTCTTCCCATATCATCCACTTTCGTGATCACTGAAAGTCAAGATCGTATGTCAGCCTGAGGTGGCAAAAGATGAGCTTTTTCAAGAGGAGAATCGAGGGAAAAACTGACCAGAGTTAGTGCCAGGTCAATGTTTGAGGTCAGAGAGGGCTTAGTGGAAAGGATGAGCGAGCTATGGGTCAGAAGCAGAGATTGTGGAACCCATTGTGGGGTGGGATAGACCTGAGGTTCTAGACGTGATCAAGATCGAACATCAGCGTGAGAGAGAACTGCCATCTTATCATAGTTCCCGGCATCAACTCACTCACCGATTTGTTGATACCAAGAACTAGGGGACAAATGTTGATGGTGACTTTCTGCCCAGAGAAACTCTGAGGTATAATGGGATTTGCACTTAAATAGATAGAGGTCCAAGGTCGTGTAAGGACGAGAGGTCAAATGAAGGGACACGAGCCCGAGGCGTAGAAGGACATGAGGGAAGAACCAGACTCGATCCGATATAAAGACATCAGATTCAGCAGCACTCGAACACCCATGAAGGATGACCCAACCTAGTAAAGAGAGTAAAGTAAAGGTCTCATAACCGACCCGACATTGTTGGATAGGTCGACCATCTCAGTCTACAGTCGATGATCTCACTTAACTGACCTAGGTGGTAGGTCGGGTAGTGACACTATGTTCAGGTGCGGGCGACGTAAGCCTTAAATGGAAATTTGGGTTCCCCAAATGTTGATGAGAATAGAAGTAGGCCAGCAGCTGATGGGACAGAAAATGTTTGCAAGTTTATTGATTGACACACGCTATCGCATGTGAGTGGTTAGAATACAGGCTGGCACGATGGCATAACGTGTAGTAGTTAGAAAAAGTGGCATGATTTAATGAGATTTGAATGGCTTAGAGTAGATGTGTCAGGTGGCTGATCGTAGCTGTGTCAGATTATTGGGCTAAAATGCGTAGGGAAATTGGGGAAGATAGCCTAAGCAATAATGGATTAGCAACGTGGCTGACGTCATGGAGATAATGTAACAGTGTAATTAGTTTTAGTGTATAAAGGGTTGAGAGATTATTGTAAGGGTTGAGCAATTTTATTCAAAAGCACTTGTAACTTGTAATAGAGAGAAAATAATCATGAGCTAGAAAAACAAAAGAGGTCGGTTAGACCCGAGCCATAATAAAATTTTTCTTTTGCGTTGTGCCCGTGGACATAGGTTGGATCCATTCAGCCGAACCACGTTAAATCCTTTATTTATCTGTGTGTATTCAATTTTTTACCAAGTTTGTATTTGGTTCTCAACAAACCAATAAAATTCACAGTTGATGAGGGTTTTTTTTTAGGAGTGATTTTCCCGGATTACCCCTGGAATGAAAAACAGCCGTCAACAATTGTAAAGTATTTTAATTTTATAATTTAATAATAAAAATTAACTATAGTAGTTTTGTAGAGATAAAGTGCCACATATATATATATATATATATTATATTATATTATTAATAAGAGCTTATAATATATTTTCTTATTATAATAGGTTTTTTTTTTAATTTTATAATTAAATAATAATTTAAATTAATAGGTTTCTTACTTTAATAGTAGATTATGTTTTTATATTGTAATAAATTTCTGATGTTAATTTTTTATTATTTTAATTTTATAATTTAATAATAAAAAATAATTGTAGAGATATTTTAATTTTATAAGTTAATAATAAAAAATTAATTGTAGAGATTAGGTTAATATGAAGCCGTCACGTGACACGATGAGTAGACTTAAAAATATTTAACTTTTATATATATTTAGATAAATTAACTCTAATACGTTAATTTACAATTACATCCTTATCTGACTGTTTAATGTTTTAAATTAATATAATTTTTTTTTTGGTCAAATAATATTAGGAAATAACAACTGTGGTACGTGAGAAGTTACTCATCTTGTCTAGGAAATATATTTTCCCAGACTATGTGAAAGTCAAGTGGGGTTTAAGTGCTTGATTTGGGTTTTGGTGTTAGAGGTTTTCTCTCTCTTGCAGGGGGTTTTTGAGGCTGGCTGTAGTAGTAATTTGCTTACTAATGCTATTCTACTTTTTTGTTTCTTCTTTTGAAATGCAACTGGGCTTGGCTCTTTCATGGAGTTTCATTGCTATATTATTGTCTGGCTAAGTCTATTGGTTTCATGTGTTTGAGGATAATTCTTTTGCGTGAGCAGGTTTTATTATCTTAAGGAATTATTGATATGTTATAACTATTATGCTATGTGCTTACATAGTTTCTTGGTTTTCCATTGTTGTCGCAGCCTTAACAGTTGTTTCAGCTTGGAAGTTACAAGAAAGTTTCGAGTACAGGCGAGGATGAAGATCGCAGGAGAAGCTGGAGGACATTAGAGAAAGGTAGCTTCAGGTTTCGCAAGGATGTTTTGTTGTACCATTTGTGAGGTTGTTCGTATGCCTGTATGGGCTTGTGCTTGCTTATTATAGACTGCTTTGGTTTTTTGTTTTTTGGATTTTTAGAAATGTGCCTAATGAGTCCACTGATGTATAGTTTTTTGGTTGCTTGTTTTAAAGCTGTGTTTGGACTTTAATCGCCTGTGATTATAGTCTTCAGCCCTGGGGTATATCCTTGTAAACATGTATATTTTTTGTTTTCTTTGGTATAAAATGTAACTTTAATAATAAAATGTAACTTTTTTCTAAAAATAATATTATATTTTTTCGGTTCGAGTTTACTAATTATACTTGGACTCATGGTTCATAATTTTGGCATAGCGAGAGTGAGTTGGATCATTTCTGATCTTTCGCAGGCTCGCCAGAGCTTGGTCGTTAAATCTACTTGACTAGGACCTGGAGTGCTCGTGAAGCCAGGTAAGTAACCCATGCGATGCGTTCTCAAACCGTTCTTTTCGTGATTTATATATATGTGTGTGTGTGTGTGTTTGTATATAGATATGATTGAATGGTTTAGGATAGTTAAAGATGGGTCTGAGAAATGACTTCGAGGTCGGGTATATTTGAGATAGTAGGCCATCACAGGTACGAACTTTCTTTCTTGCCATAATATGAAGGGAAATGTTTAATGATGTTGATGTCTATTGATTCGTGCAAGTGTTTGAATATGTAATAGTATGTCTATGTATATGTAATAGTGAAGTGTGTTGAGAAATAGGGTATAGGCTAAGTCATTCCTGAATGGGTATGTTTAAACGATGAGTTTTAGTATCAGGTGTTTTCAGATAGAAACTCGGAAAGTGAGTGTGTTTGATCGATAAGGGAAAGAAATGAAAGTTGTTAAAAATAAAGCGTTTGAATTAGTAGTAATATGTATAGTCACATGTATGTGTATGAGTGTTTGGATGATGACTTGGGGTATTTGTCATGTATGTGTTTGTGTATGAGAAATCATGTGATGAGTTTATGTTATACGATATGAGCGCCTGTGTGTATGTTTAATTGGATGATTTGTGGTGTAGTAGTTGAGCTGGTTAGGAATCCGTTCGAACGGAATTCATCTCATACCTATTTTAAAATAGGTAATGAGTCTCATACGAGCATTGTATGAGTGAGCCATCCATATGTATGTAATGTTTGATGCTATGTTCTTTGATGTATTGATTGTTATACTTAGACTCATGGTTCATAGTTTTGGCATAGCGAGAGTGAGTTGGATCATTTCTAATCTTTTGCAGGCTCGCCAGAGCTTGGTCGTTAAATCTACTTGACTATGACCTGGAGTGCTCGCGAAGCCAGGTAAGTAACACATGCGATACGTTCTCAAACCGTTCTTTTCGTGATTTATATATATGTGTGTGTGTGTTGTGTGTGTGTGTGTGTAGATATGATTGAATGGTTTGAGAAGGGAAAGAAATGAAAGTTGTTAAAAATAAAGCGTTTGAATTAGTAGTAATGTGTATAGTCACATGTATGTGTATGAGTGTTTGGATGATGACTTCGGGTGTTTGTCATGTATGTGTTTGTGTATGAGAAATCATATGATGAGTTTATGTTATATGATATGAGTGCATGTGTGTATGTTTAATTGGATGATTTGTGGTGTAGTAGTTGAGCTGGTTAGGAATCCGTTCGGACGGAATTCATCTCATACCTATTCTAAAATAGGTAATGAGTCTCGTACGAGCATTGTATGAGTGAGCCATCCATATGTATGTAATGTTTGATGGTATGTTCTTTGATGTATTGATTGTTATGTGTGCTTCGTGGTTGGTTGCATGATGATAGTATGTGTGACTGTGTGTATGTGTGTATGGTAGAACTCGTGGAATATATGGATAGTGTATGCTTATGTGAAATGAATAAATGAATGAATTTGAAAGCTAATATAAGTATTAGATATTATAAAGCATGCTTGTTAAGTTGTATTGGTATGTATGTATATGTATAAGAACTTTGGAATTGTTTTTGGCATGAATATAAGAGAGGTGTACTACGGTATGTGTAAATGCATATGAATCCTGAATGTTAAACCATTGTAAGGTTATCTTGATTAAAGTAAGTTAAAGATAGTTTGTTTTGGTATGGAGGATAGTTTGAAATCGAACATAATGAAGTTTATTGGATTTACCGATTTGCTGACATTTCAAATATGGATATTTATGATAAAAATATATATGTATGACTTCATGTATCATGTGATTAAAGTGAACTTAATATTAAACAATATACTCGCTTGTATTCGAGTTTCGTTTTTCATGCCTTGAATGTTTTGGGTTATTAGATAGGCACATATATGTGTAAATAAATCTGATGATTTGTATATGTAATAGATATAGGATTAACTAAAAGTTGATAAAGCTGAATTCGTAACTGGGTAATGTTGGAAAGTTCTAAGTATGCTTGACTTTATGTTTTATTTGATGCATGAGCATGGTTACTTACTGAGTTTTTTTATAACTCACATCAAATCAGTTTGTAGTTTTGCAGGTTAGCTCTTGACATGACAACCACTTCAGTTTTGGATGTCATGCTCGAGACGCGGATCACCCAAGCGGCAGTCACCCTTACGAGTATTTTGGAGAAGTTTAGTAGTTTAAAAAGTTAAAATATTTGGTTAATATTTTATTTGTCATGCTGAGCACGTTGTTTGTAATATTGAGTAAATGTTTTGATTTCTTATGATGTGGTGAGCATAGCCCTTGAGTGTTGATAGATGATGTGGGCATGGAGCTATTAGGATATGATTTGATGTGTTTTTGTGTGGACCTGAGGTCCTTTTGATATGTGATGTTTATTTTAGGTTTGTTTTGATGCTGGACTGAGATCCAGGTTATCCAATTCTTAAGTTATATCATGCCGAATTTTCGATAAATTCAGAGGCTTGTGGAGATGGGTCAATCCTGTCTCCTGCCGGTAGCATCCTGCCTCTGACGGTGTGTTACATTTTTTAATTTAAAGAATGAAAAAATTATGTTGTAATCTTAACTTGAATTTATTCATATTTATATCTATATTTTATCATCTCTATTACAACAATAATTTTTTTAAATACATTATTTTTTTTTTTTTAAAAAAAATATTGTTCATGCATGAACAGTAAAAAATGTTTATTGTTCGTAATTTTTTATAATGATTAGATATTTTTTATAAAGACAAGTATATTTTTTATAAGGACATACACATTTTTTTTATAACAACAATTAAATTTTTGTAAGGACAATCATATTTTGACAAGGACATTCATATTTTTTTAAGGCCAATCACATTCTTATAAGGATAATCACATATTTCACTTTGTAAAATTCCTAATTTGGGAGAGATTTACTGATGAAAATTGTCCATATAAATATTAATTATATGTAAAGTTTTATAAATTGTGATTGAGATTCCGAATTAAAAAGATATAAATATTTAAAAAATACTATTTTTAAACACCCTTATTATGTCAAGATTATCTGATCTCATCTTCAGATTTATTCACACTACATCTTAAAGAAACAATTTTTTTTTTTAAGGTTCGGTTCATTGACAAAAAAAAATTATATTTAATTTAAAATATTAAACAGTTAGATAATGGTAATTTGTGAATTAACTTATTAATAGTTTTTCAAAAAAAAAAAAAAAAAAAAAAAAAAAAACTTAATTGTTACTAATTGTCTTCTCAAACAAATACACAAGCACAAATAACAAAGACAGAGGATAGGTGTACTCATTTTAAAGAGAGACTGCCGCAGTCCCTTTTATAATTGTGTGACTAGAAAGATAAATATATATATAAATACAATAATGTATTGGGTCTAAACAGGTAAGATTTTAGGGTTAGCGTTAAAATATTCATATGATTGGATTTTAAATTTTCTCTCAAAGTTACTTTAAGAATCGTGGTTATGCTTCTTGATGTAAGCAAATTATGCTAATAAAATTAATCATAATTAATTTTAAACAAACATACAATCAATATTTATTTATTAATATAAATAGACTCAACCATGATAAAACATACATGAATATGTTTTTATTTTTTTGAAACTTTTCTTG
>SKCR01054142.1:0-35998 GCA_019454045.1 Zanthoxylum bungeanum | reverse complement strand
CAAATGTTTTTTTAAATGTGGACTTGATTTAAACAGCATACCTAACAAGCATTATCAAAGTGAAGAAGTTTGTTTTTTCAGTCTATACTATTTAAAGCAGTGAAATACTTAGTTTAGTGGATACTGGCTTCAGCTTTGCTCTGGAAGCAAATTATCAAAACCTTTTTGGCAACACCAACGTGACTCCATCTCACGGCAATTGTGGCTTCACAACCACAGCACCTCAATTGTAAACATACCCAAGTAGGATTTGGATTCGGTGTTAAACTGCGCTTTATACTGATTTTTTTTTTTTATCAATTATGATTGATAGTTGAAGGTGTACTTTTCTGCAACCCCTCCTCTAAGAGGTAATTTATCCGCTTTAGGTAATCTCGTGTTATCTTCATATGATTTTGTCTCCGTAGAAAGCCTCCTCCGACATGGAAGTTGTGAACAAATATGTATTTGGTGGGACTTGAATCTTGGACTTCCATATATAAGTAGGTTTCAAGTCTAACTTTAGTACCATAACGACTAACCAAGGATGTGAACAATTCATTGCAATAGCTTACACATTAAAACTGCACATTGACATTGTACAACAATTCAATAAAATCCAGATTATATATATTCAAATAAATGAATATACAAATGTCTTAATATTACTGAATAGTTGTACTATGTATTCAAAATTTCCTTCAAACCTGAGCTCAAATTAAAGAAAATGATAGAAGTGATTTAAGATCTAATAAAGTCATAGGGCAACTAATTTGTTCAGCTGATAAAATTTATAGGGTGGCATTAAATAGAGATGGCAGCGGATAAGATATCCGTAATTTTTTGGATATCTGCATCCACATCAGCTACCGGCTACATCCACATTCATCCATCAATGCAAATATCATACAACTGGTTCATTTAATACAAATCCAACAATTCAATATAAATTTATTTAACATTGTTTTAAATATCAATTTCAATATAATTATCACTTATAAAGCTATGATTAGCACAACATCAACAATATAATTTTGAAAATCAATTTTAGCGTAAGTAAATTATACAATTTCATTTTTAATTATTGGACGGATAACAGATATCTGATAATGATATCCACAGTAGTCCAATATTTATTGCGGATACCTAATATCATATTTATAGACTATCTATTATCCATTAAACTGCAGCTATCGAATATATTTTTATTTTTTTACGAATATTAGTGCATGTCTAAAATATACGTTTATGTTGCTAAGGATTTAGTTTCCATTTAAAGCACATAATTTATTAGTATGAATAGTTATGTTATGTTTGGATTGATGCAAGTTGATGAAATGGAGTGGAATGTAATTCAAAATATTTAAAATTCATTATTTGGATTGATGAAAGGGGATGGAATGGAGTGGAAGGGGATGAAATGAAGTGTAACAAAAAGGGGCCTAGAGTCATTGAAAATGAGCCGCCCAAATCGGAGGATTAGGGATGAAATGTAACTTAAAAAAATAACATTACGTGTGAAGATAAATTTGCTCTTTAAAAAATAACATTAAAATATTTAACTTTTTTTGCTTTTAGAATCTAAAAAGGCATCCCCAAGGGGCGTGGCTTGGTGGTGTAAGGCTCGAGATCTGGCCTCCAGGTCATGTGTTCGAATTTAGGGGGTGTGTTTCTTGTAAGAGCCTAGGATAGCCGAAGGTTTTACTTGCTCCGCTTAAGCCAGAGTCAGGTGATTTGGCGACGAACACTATAAAACTAAGGTCTTCAGCGTCGAAAAATATTGACACTAAAATAAAGTCTATTGACGCTAAAGAATATTAGCGTCGAATATTTTCGACGCTAATACATGGACGAGAAATACTATTAGCATCAAAAGAATAGTTTCGACGCTAACTTATAATATTTTGCGTCAAAATATTTTCAATGCTGAATTTGAGACCTTTAGCGTCAAAAATATTTTTTGACTCTAAATCATTTATTTGATGACGAATATTTTCGACGCCAAATATTTTTTACTTAAAAAAAAAAAATTACCTTTAGATTAATATTTTCGACGCTAAATGTATTTTAAAATAAAAAATGAAATTTTAATTATTAATTATTTATTGAATTTAAGGATACACATAATTAATTAATAACATATAATTAATTAATTAATTAAAAATAAACTAATCTCACATATATGCATCACAATCAACTAACAACAAATTAACTAACTAACA
Organism: Zanthoxylum bungeanum; assembly: GCA_019454045.1. NCBI lineage: Eukaryota > Viridiplantae > Streptophyta > Magnoliopsida > Sapindales > Rutaceae > Zanthoxylum > Zanthoxylum bungeanum. The sequence continues at coordinate 33,797 of SKCR01054142.1, read as the reverse complement.
CAATGTATAAATATATATAATTACAAAGAATTAAAACCCTAATTTTTTAATAATAAAGATATAAAAATAAAATTATTAGACATTATATTTATTTTTATAATTATTAGAACCCTAATGTTTTTAATAATAAAAATATAAAAATATAATTATTAGACATTATATTTATTTTTACAATTATTAGACATTATAAAAATTATATATATTTTTATATAATAAAAATATAAAAATATAATTATTAAATATTATATTAAATTCATCAACATCACCCATTAATTAGTTAATTAATTAATTAATTTAAGCATGCACATAATTAATTAACTACGAAACAAACAAGTTAATCTCACATATATGCATCATAATCAACTAACAACAAATTAATTGACTAACACATTGTATATAATAAAGATAATTACAAAAAATTAAAACTCTAATTTTTTAGAGAGACTAAACTTGAATTAAGTGAGAGTGATTCAAATATAAATAAAAATAGAGTTATGGTTTAATAAAAGAGGGAATAAAAGTTACCTTGTGAAAAATTGGAGTTTTGTTTTATGATTTGTAGGAAACTTTTGAGAAAAAGTTGTAGAGAATAGAAATAGGAGAAATAAGAATGGAGAGTGTCGGTGATTTTGGGGTTATAACAACCATTTAGCGTCAAATTAGAAATTTTCGATGCTAAATGTTACACTTTTAGCGCCGAACAATTTATTCGACGCGAAAGGATCACCAACACTAGTGTCAATGGTTATATGTTGTAACAACAATTTAGCGTCGAATTCAGCAGTTCAACGCTAATATTACGCCTTTAGCATCAAAATTTTTATTTCGACGCTAAAGGGTAATGGGTGTGTCGATGGTTTAGAGATTGTAAGAATCATTTAGCGTTGAAAAAATTATCGACGCAAAAGGTATGACTTTTAGCGTTGATATATTATCTTCAACACAAAATGGTAAAGTTATTAGTGTCGAAATAAATTTCGACGCTTAATGTCATACTTTTGACGGGAAAGATATATTATCTGCGTCAAAATATTATTCGACGTAATCGAGATGATCCTTTAGCATCGAATATTTCTTTTAGACGCTGAAATGTCTCTTTAGCGTCGAATAGTTTTTCGACGTTAAAGTTTTGACGCTAAAAGTAATTTTTTCTTATAGTAGGGGTTTCCAACGTTTCCAAAAAGAATCTAAATGACACAATAGTCTTTAAAATCTATTTAGTAATATTTCAGTTCATTACTATTTATTTACCAAATAATATTTTGGAATATTACATTATAAACATTTTTTTTCCCAAACAAGATTATGGTACATTACACTTCACCGTTTCGTTCTATTTCATTCCATTGGGTTACATTCCATTATAAATCATCAACTTCCATCAATCCAAACATAGCCTTAGGGTTATTATCATTTTACTATTTCAAAAATTAAAAATTAACAAATTTATATAATAGGTATTGAGGTGTAACATTTTACTACTATATTTTTATAAAAATTACATTCTACTACTAGTTACTTACGTTTTATTATAAGAAGAACTGAGAAACAACATTTTGCTATAAGAAATATTGAGAAATAATATTTTATACTAGTAGTAAAATATAATTTTATATAAATATAGTAATAAAATATAAGATTTTGTAAAGATATAATAGCGTAATATAAAATTTTATACTAAAATATAATTTTTTTAAGATATAATGATAATATATTACATTTCAATATTTCTTATATTTATTTATTCTTTCCACGAAATGATAATAACCCATAATTATACTATGACAATTTTCATAATTAATATGATAAAAAAAACAAAAAATTGACCAATGAATAGGATCTGCATTTGTGCCACAGCCACTTTTATCATGGCATCCCTTTACTGATATAAAAATGAAATGTCAAAAGAGGAATCAAATACTTTGAATATTTTTTAATCAAAATGAAAAGGCCTTGCCACTACTTGCACATTTGGAAATTCTCCACTCTTGAAAGCAAAAGAAGAATTGGTAAAAAAACACAAAACCCATTGAAGCAGCCAGCCATACGGCAAGAATCTTCATTACTTGCACAATATTGGCTGCCTGATAATGTCATATTTCAAATGATTAGGTTGGGGAATAATTAAGTTGACATTAATAAAAATTATAAAAAGAGACATAAGTTTTTTTCAAAAATAGAGACAAAATTTATTGAACTTAATGAAATAATGATTTCAAATATAACGTAATTGTGACATAAAAATATATTTAGCGGATCCAATATGAAGAGAGAATACTTTATTTGATTGAACAAGTTGACATGCGAGAAGAAACTACAAAATGTGACAACATAAGCCCAAGACTTTCAATTTTGAATGGTCACAACTATTGAATTTGACTCATTCGTTTCATACAACAGGAGAATAACACTAAGCAATCCTTCTGTTGCATAAGGAAATGGAATCATTATGAAGGAAAAAAGTAATAAAAATAGAAAATATAGAAAAGCCAAATCAATCAGAATCCTGAGGGAAACCTAATAAACCTAACAAAAGTTTCCCGAGAAACCTAATACACCTAACAAAAGTAAGTGGTGAACAGTTTTGTTTGGTTGCCCAGAAAACACTAGAAACCAATAACAGACTATTTATTTTCCAATAATTAACAATTTAACATGAATATATTCAGCCAAGAAAGTCTTGATCGTATTTCCGATGCTTTGCATCCTTCCACTAATTTCTTGGACTCATCTAATGTGAAAGAGAACTGTTCATGTAGCCGATCTCATCTATTAAGAAAATATTTTTATTTATTTAATTCTTAAGAACGGTAACGATAACTTATTAATTAATTTCGGCACGGAGAGATTCATATATTTTTCTTCATTTTCTACAATTAATTTATTCACTAAAAAAATAATAAGAAAATATTTAGTCCTCCCTTGAATAAATTACTGCCAATATAACAGTCAAAAAAATACTTCCGAACAATATGAACAACATACAAAGTTTTAAAGAAAAACAAATGAATTTCTACGGGATTAAAATATGAAACAAAAAATAAAAAAAAGTTAAAGAAAATAAAATAAAAATATGAAATTATGAACCTGGAGTTTAATCTTCTTTCTCTCGGCTTCGGCACGCTTAGCAAGATCGGCGACCATACGAAACCTACGGCGAGGGTTCTTGACGACGCTAACAGCAGATCTCCATCGCATCAAAGTCTCTTCCGATGGCCGTTTCGCATCCACGTCGAAATTCTTTTTCAAGTAATCTTCCATTATATATTCTTCTTCTTCTTCTTATTAGAGGTTTACAGAACCAGTGGAGTAAAGAAAGAAAGAAAAAGAAAAGAGAGTGATATTAATTAGGGAAGTATCATCATATGGGTTTTGTTGAATGATGAATGGAAACGTTCAAAATCTGGCGTTAATGGCGGGAATTGAGAGAGAGATTAGCATGTTATTGTTATATATGCAACAAATTACTCGAGACCCACCTGCTCTTTATATTTTACAGCTCACATATCTGTCTAAGGAAAATTCTAAAATATGGAATGAGGTATATTACAATCTAATAATATTTTATCACGAGAGTTAATATATTTTTAAAAAAAATAGATATTAATTGAATTATATATGTCCTTTACTTATTTATTAGTTGGTCAAATCATGTCATCCATGTATATGGATGGTAAAATTCGGACATGGACTCGGAGTTTGGATTCGGACTCGGGAAAAATTATATGGATTCAGATCTGGGTATACCCGGAGCTAGTCCAGGTATACTCGGTAGGCATGGCAAATAGATTCGGACTCGGCCCGGGTCCGCATACCAGGGACTCGGTACATTTAAAAAAAAACAAAAAAGACATAACCCAAGTACCATGTACCCAACCCTTATCAAATTTCTAATGTATTCAAACTTATTGTGATATTGTTATTTGTTAATACATAATAGAGTTGAAAAAAAAAAAAAAAAAAAAACAGTGGAGTTGAGGTACCCGGGTCCGGTTCCGGGTAGACCCGGGTCCGGACCCGGAAGCATTTTTCCGGGTCCACTGCCGGACCCGGGTCCCTCAAAAAAGTTGCGGATCCGGATCCGGGTCCGGATCCGGAAATTGCCATCCATAATACTCGGATTAAGATCCAGGACCCGTATAAAAATAATAAAATTTTAAATTTATCAATTAACATCATGAAAAATCATAAATTATCACGAAATGAAATTTACTAAAATATACCAAAACTGAAATTCACTAAAATATAATTAAAATTAATCGGATCCGGATATCTGGATCCAGAATTATGTGAACCCGGGTCCAGATCCGGATCCGTACTTATCTTTAAAATCAAGACTCGGGTCCGTAAAAATTATTGCGGAACCGGGTCTTCCGGATCCGGATGGAATTGCCATCTCTATCCATGTATCTGTTGTATCAAAGAATTATCCCTCATGGACCTCATCCCGTAGTAATTCTTTAACATATGTGACGTGATACCATCAAGTATATAACATGTGAAGTTGTATTAAATATAGCTACTATTTATTTAATTAATTTTTATTATTTTAACACATATTATAATATATTATTGAATTGTTGAGGTGATATTAGGTTGCATAATAAGGTTTTTCCTCATCCAAAGTGATGAAAGTTTCAAAATCTAATTCTACTCACCCTATAATTTAGAGAGTTTGGTTTATATTTGTCTATTATTTCATTAAAATCTTGGATACAATATGGGTTTCAGATAAAACAAACTTTTCTTTCTTAACTTTTTATAGTTAGATAAAAACATATTAAAATAAATCGGAAGTTCCTAAAAAATACATAATTATTTGATGGAATGACTCGCCTAGAGGCCCTAGACTCTAAGCAAACTAAAAACCAAAGTATATATGTGATTGAAGTTATAGATTTGATATGATATCATTATTGAAGTGACATTATGGTACAATTTTTTTTTAATTGTTGGAAATCCCGTCATCAAATCATCATTTTCGGGCTTAAGCGGAGCATGTAAAATATCCGGCTGTCTCAGACTCTTACAATAAACGCACTCCCTAAATTCAAACTCAATACCTTAAGATGAGATCATGAACTCTACATCACTAAGATACGTCTCTTCGTAACGACATTTTACCACATGAAAGGCTTATAGTTTGCTTTGCTTGCACTCATGGAGTCTCAGTCACTCTTGTATTTTTTAATTAGATCATATACTATTTTATAATATTGTTTTAAGACTGAAAAATCAAATCCAAAAGGATCTCATTTTAAAATACCAAATCATGTTTGATAAACAATTAATGACTTGAAGTAAATTAAATCATGTCAGTTTTAGTAATATATCCAAATTCATTTAAGAATCCAATCGTTTATATTTATATGATAAAGAGAGTGTATTCTTTTCTATAATTACATAAAACACTATAAAATATAAATTAACGTAATTTTAAATGCAAGAAAAATTCCTTTAATTGTTCATTTTTTTTTTAAAAAAAAGTTGAGTCATCCAAATTCATTTTTGAACCATTGTGGCAATATTATATGTATTATTAATGTTTTGTTTACAATGTCGATATATAAAATTTGTGATTTAATTGACTTTCTATATAAGGTATTATTCTCATTATATCACACCACCACTGGGTTGATTATATTATATGTAAGCTGTTAATTGAATTTCCGTCGGTAATTTATATATTTTTTCGATCGAATTATCTGTCGGTTGGTAAAAGTAAAAAAAATTAAAATTAAAAAGTAATATATATATATATATATGTGATATTTAATAGTATTATTTTACCTTATGTATACATTAATATATATATTCGCACGTGTGAGTTTAGTTTGGGTCCGCCATTGACTGGTCGGGTGAGGCCCATGATGGGCCCCACAAATATATGTTTTTTTTTAAATACAGTGAGTTTACCGATCGATTTATATTCGGTCGGTAAAATCTAATTTTTTTTTTTGAGAAATTACCGATCAAATCATGTTTCGATAAGTGATTTGGTCAATAGTTTTATTTTTTGAAATTACCAACCGAATATTCAGTCGGTAATTTCAAATTTTCTTATGGTGCAATTAGAAACTACATATAATCACAGATATTATGTATAGACATTTGTCTTCATGATATATTAATGGAGATCGTTATTGTTGATATGTGATTGTATCACAATAACCAATAACAATGTTATGATTCAAATATGTTATACAAAGAAAGGAGAAAAATATAAAATATAATCATTAAAAACTTTACAATAATTTGGGTTTCTGTATTAAAGTGGAGATTTGTTTTGAAAAGTCATCATTTAAATCCAATTGATACAGTTTTTCTTTTGCAATTCAAATAAAAATACATTTTCTAATAACCAAAATATGTGGTTTATTACTTAGAAGGTATCATGTCCCTTAAATAATTTTTTAGTTCGAAATTCGAGTATTGGAGATCGCATTTTCATTCGAATGAGGTTCTAATACACAGAGATATGCTTCTCGTTCGAACGACCCAAAGATTTGTCCAAATAAGAAGGTATCGGGAGGCCTCTAGATGAAACGTTTGAATCTCGTTCTAACGTCATCCATTCGAACGACCACAAAATTCGTTCGAATAATTATCTGGTGTAAATTTTCATATACTTATATAAGTCCATTTTCTATTTTGATTAGGGCGTTGCTCTCTCAACCCACCACGACCTGATTAGGAGGTTGAACCCAATATATTAGTGTAAAATAATAATTGAAAATAGCAAATATTTATAAAATTTTCTAACATAAGCGACGTTAGTTAGAATATAAAACTTGAACAACTTTATAACTGTAACATTACTCTCTTTTTTTTCAAATTTTTTTTTCAATTTTTACAAGATACGGATAAAGATATCACTCCATTTTTGGATTAGAATCGATTCACAGGTTTGCATATTGTCCAATGGTTCATATTTTGAATTTGGAAATGTGATAAGTTTTTCATAATTTTTAATCATGGGCATAATTGTAACATATTAAAAATTTACTACATTGTTTCAAAAAGAAAATATTATAATAACTAAATTTGTTTTAAAAAATTTACTATAAATTTCATATCATAATAAACACTCTAATGCTATTTTAAGTAATGATATTGTAAATATTCCGGATTTTATCGGTTTTATAGTTTAAATGAAACAACTAATTTACTTACACTTAATATTTATGTCTCTTTTACTTAATATTTATGTCTCTTTTTTTGTCTTTCAGTTCTCGAATAATATTTTTAGTTCACTATGCAAAAGCTAATAATCAAATTATGCATCCTGAAGCGCATAAAATAATAAAAAATTAATAAAAAAACTTCTAGAAATATTAAATAATAAATAATAATAGACATGATATCCAATACATTGACTAAGTTTGGTGGGCGGTTGCTATTTATGTTTCTTATTTTAATATTAGATTATTTTTTTAATAATGTAATAGGTTTATTATTTTAATAATTTATTATTTAAATTTTATTATTTAATAATAAAAATATTAATTATAGATACACGTGTGAATTTTTTAATAAAAATTTATAATATGTCTTCTAATTATAATATGTAATAAAAAAATTAATTGTAGAAATTATGTGTCATGTAATTTTTTTTTTTTAATGAGAGATTACAATATGTTTTCTTACTATAATAGAATAGTTTATCATTTTAATTTTATAATTTATAATAATAAATTACAATATTAATTAATTAAATTAATAAGTTTCTCATTTTAAAAAGAGATTATGTTTTTATATTGTAATATATTCTTATTTTAATATTTTATAATTATAATTTGATATTTTAATAATAAAAAAATTAATTATATAGAAATTTTAATTTCATAATTTAATAATAAATAGAATATTTTATTTTTATATTATAATAAGTTTCTTATTTTAATAATTTATTACTCTATTTTATAATTTAATAATGAAAATTTAATTATAAAGACTATGTGCCATGTATTTTTTTTATTTTAATGAACTTATTGTAATAGGTATCTTATTTTAAAATTTTATCATTTTAATTTTATAATTTAAAATAAAAATTACAATATTAATTTAATAAAATAATAAGTTTCATATTTTAAAAGAAAATTATATTTTTATTTTCTAATAGGGTTATCATTTTAATAATCTATTGTTTCAATTTTATATCAAGGCTTTAGCCCGATCCTTTTCTTATAGGCAAATGCTAGGGCCTTAAATGATAAGATCATTTAGTTAAATGGTCGAATAATGGCTATTAAAATAAAAGCTTCGGCCCTACCATTTATTACATATAATTTAAAAAATTTATATATGTTTGTAGAATTATACGTTTACAGCTTAAAAATATTTATTATTAGTATTTTTTAATGCATCAATGTAGTGTTTATGGTTTATTATTATTTTTTAAACCTGTTTAAGTTGTATTAGTATTACTTATTACTTTATTAGTATATATTTTTTTAAAAATTAGAACTTATAATGTATTTTACATGGGTGTGAACTTTTGAAAAATTCTTTTTATAGTGAGGTTATGTCAATTTTTTTAAAAAATATAACCATCTAATTAATAATTTTTTAAAAATTTAGGATCGGACTAAGTCCAGCACGACCCTCTTAGAAATAGACAGGGCTTTTGAGGACTTGAATTTTAATATATTTTAAGGCCCAAGGCTTGGTCCAAGCCCAGCCCAGCTCGATCGATTGCCAACCCTACTGTAGATGTTATCGACAAGTGATAGATCATCACTACCACCCTGAGCCTCTGATTATTTCTTAATTTTCCTAATTATTTTCTTTTATTATATAACCATGACTGACATTTATTAAACTATTTCATGGTCTAATGTATGTTATAAGAATATATTCAAACAAACTCTGCATGACGGAGCCACACTCTAGTGACTACAATATATTGTGTTTCCTCGATCCCAAGATCTTCATCAACAATGGTTCATCAGATATTTGATATTACTACCTGCAAAATCTATGGAGTGAGGGGGGTGAGTCTATAAAGACTCAGTGAACAGATACTATAAAAACAAATATAATTCGAATAAATAACAGAAATCATAAAGCCAAGTTCAAAACTTTTATTTTGAAATATAAAGTTAAAAATTATACATACATCCATTACCTAAGTCGCGCGCAAAGACCGGACAATGTACGAATCAGGACCATGTCAACATGAGTCAACCATTTTTAGATGGACATGACCCTAACAAGCACCACGGTGGTTTCAGAATCATAAAATATAAATATCATACAAGCACCATGGTAGAAACATATCATATATCATCAAATTAAAAATATCTTATATCACGTAAAATAGATTTATCTAAAGTAATCATTATCAAAGCTCTTAAAACACACATAAAACCAAAGTATCATCAAAACATAAAATAAAAATATCAACAAAACATAAAATAAAAATATCCACTCACAGATTTTAGATATGTTCAATAAGGCTCCACGGAGTTGACGACCTTCGCATTTCCTAACACTGATATAAAACCAATTAGTTTTGTTAGAACGAGTTACACAAAATATGTAATGCATAGGCTCTCATCCTTGCGATAATATTAACGTATTTGGGTAGCCTATGAATTTTTACGAAGCTAAATTTAGGATCACACAAATTAAGATATAAAATTTCAAAATTTACTGTAAGGTTCACTGCGGGTCGAAAATTTTTGAAAATTTGCTTTGCTCTACCAAAGGCTAATTAAGGGTTGAAATTTTTACAGTAGATCCTCTATGTGTCTAGTTTATGTGGGTTTTTATAAATCTCAATTTCAATATCTGAAACTCAAGTTATAAGTAATTATTTACAAGTCGTTCAGGGAAAACAGAACATGACGAGTCTGAAGTGCATCCAAGTCCAAAACTCAAGATATGGTTGAATTTCTGTACCTTATTCGGTGAAAAACGGCTTCGGGTCATATACGGTACTTCTAAGTTTTGAATTTTACTACAATTTCATCTTACTTCCAAAAACTCTAATTTTTGGATATGTTAAACCTTGACATGTCTAACTTATGCTGAATTTTATAGATTGATAAACTGGGTCTAGAATCTAAGTTATAAATAAAATAGTACTACCTATACAAAATACACCTAAATCTAATTTACTAACCAAACTCACTTGTTCAGTACTTGAGTTTCTTTACCTAGTTCAACCATAATTTCTTTATATTCTTGTAGGTTAAATGTTCATCATCATGCTCTGAATTTCACCACACATTATTGCATCACCATCTAGTTTTAACTTACTACAACTCCATTCATCTGTTTCATCACACCACATCAATCGAAACCTATCCATTCTTAAATCATGCATTGAAAATTAAGCCACCCCTCTAGGCGAGTAGGTAAAACTCGACTGTCCCATATTCTATACTCTCGGTTCGAACCCAGAACCACAAAGTGAAATACTGAACCATACACCATTAAGCCACGTCACTTAGAAACCTCCAATAATATCCAACAATACATAAAATCAATTTTCAACAATACCCAAAAATTATGATTTATAGAATGAGATTATTCTTACCTTAATCAACTTGATTTCTTGTTCAAGTTCCTTCCTAGAGCTTGGATTCATCATTGGCACTTGTTTAAGCTTGTCTTCTTTAAATTTCCCTTGATGCTTGCTGGCAATGAAAGGAAAATTAGCTCCATTTTATTGTTTTTTTTTCATCTCATGTGAAGCCTCCCTTTGGCTTTATGTTTGTTTTGCTTTTTGCCTTTGCCAAGTGGCCGGCCAAGAGGGATAAAATGATGGGCTTCACTTGCTTTGTTCACGAGCCCACATTACCAAGTATTTTGAATCCATGAATTTGTCTCTAAATGGGCTCGACCGTTTGGCCCGATTTGACGCAATATTTATAGGCCCCCTATGTCCAATTCTTGGTAAGACCCATAGGCCCAAAAAATGAAATTCCATTTTCAATTAATTTATTCCCTGAGGTTCGGAAAATTTTTATCCGACCATCGAAATTTTAATTTAACTAAATCGTAAAATTTTGGACCGATACAATCTTCCCCCTTAAAATGATTCATCCTCGAATCATTATAACTAAGGATATAAGGCGTATCTTCATTAGCAAACAATTGAGAGATCCGTCTTATCTTTACATCATCTGGTTCGCAAGTGACTACCTGATCTTTCTGATGTCGTCATACAACTTCAACCGAGATTACGGCTCACAGCTTCTTGGTCTCTCGGTTAACGATTGTCACAGGCTGTCTTGGATTTGTTGAATCTTGTCTACTATCAATAAATTACGGCTCGAGGACGTATGATTAGTCATGTAGCCTTGTCAAATCCAAAGGGGAAGCACAACTCGTATCTCCCCTTCGAAGACTCTTCTGGACCTTCATCCGGTCAAGTCGACTGTACCGGCCAAATTTGGGCTAAGGACCCAAATAACATTATGTGTTAGTCGACACTTGGGCCTAAACAACACATATGGGCTTCTAGTAAGCCCATTTTCTCAAGATTATATCTCATGTCCTTCATCTGGCCCAAATGACGCCTTGGACTGTTACCAAGGCCCAATCAACATGGTTCCCAGACTACACTAGAGTCCTATCGACATATAAATACATGGACATTTAAGTCAACATTGATCACAGTCGACAACAAGTCTACTAGGTTAATACACGCTCAAACGTAAGGCTATCAATAGCCAGACTTCCGTCAGCCAATCAACTGGGACTACTCTTAGGCTCATTATATTTCCAATATACTGGAGTACTTCCAGTCGACATCTATTGGAATTAGATTGTTCATCGCATGACTATCAACAGTCGGCTACCAACAGCCATGAGCCTACACACATGACTCACATATAGGGCCCACGAGCCCATACACCTACATGGGACAAAGCTCCACACGATTCAAAAGCCTCCACGAGACACATGATGTATTATTTAATGTCTCAACCAACATTGTCGCATATCATGTAATGTACCAGTAGATATTGTATGTCCGTCTACACATAACTAATTTATTCTCAACAAGGAAACTAAGTATTTGAATTAAGATAAAACACATACAAATACGGTAGTCAAGTCCAAATACAATTGGGATTACACCCGATCTCGGATACTTAAAGCACTTATAACTCAATCCCAACTCAACTACCCTTTATGAGTAAGATTGAAATTCGACTATTCCAATGAATCTTAATTCCACCAAGAGACTACTTCCATAGTTTATAAATGAAGAAGAGATCCAATGGGTTGAGGCATTTAAGGTTTGGCTCTCACACTCGAGTTCTCAAAGCATATCACTCCTTAAACACCAGTCTACCGCCCTCACGGCCACAAATCACGAAGATTGAGGTAATCATTTGTCTTGTTCTTCCTATTTTCCACTCATCACATATGCTGACTTGAACGTCGAAGTGCCTACAACATGTACCACACTGATGAGTAGTTACTTTAAACTCTTTCTAACTTTGCTTTACAAGATCATTGATGCCTCCATCCTACGAATTTTTGATTGTGAACTGAAGGGTAAATTCACTGTATACAATATATATACACACACAAATTGGGCAAATGAAATATTTATATTTTTTAGAACAGGGAAAATAAGTATATCTAACAATGGTATTTAGATTTTTCTATTAAGTGGTAAATGTATAAAATTAAGAGATAAAATAAGAGAAACAAAACAAAAATAAATAGTAAAATAAATCAAATTAAGACTTGAGACATTATTTGTAGTTTATTTATTGGAATTTGATAAGTCAAATTATTAATTTTTTTTCCTTTTTAATCTTTCAAATTTTGTTATCATCTAAATAGAACTCCATGATGTATATGTGAATTTGGCAAATTTACATATTCATCATTAACAATTCAATGTTCAAATGTGAAACAAAAGATTGTAAAATGACAGCTTAAAGCACTCACTCTAGAAAGCAGCCAGCCAAAAACAATACAATGTTTCTTCTTAATTAAGAGTTTATATAAATAAATAAATAAATATCACCATCTAATCTCTCGCTTTCAAGAATCGTGAGCCATTTTAACTCTATTAAACATTCTTTAGTCCTTTGAAGTGTGACATGCACAAATCTAAAGTCCTCAGGATTGCAATTATGACTCGTAATTAAATAAAAGTATCCACCTTTTTTTAAAGTCCATAATTAAAGTAAAAATCAACAAATGAGTAATCAACATTTGGTCAATTTTTTTATCCATTTAAGACCCTATGTGGGTCACTTGGGCTTGTAGTCTATTGGTTGATCAAGGGGTAAATTCGAGCCTTCATCTCAAATAAAAATAAAAATGTAGATATATTGACAGACATAATATGAATAAATTCCATTATCGTATAAAACATGAATATATGAACAATTATATCTCGAAAAGTGAGGCGGAAATAGATTTCATACTCGTCAACATCTAAATTATACTATAGAGATATCTATCTAATCTATTTCAATATTATTTTTTATTTTTTTATCTTTTAATGAGCATCCGCATAATCCTTTAATTTATTAAAATCCATATTTTCGATCTTCCGTTAAAAAAAAAAAACAAAATCACACCATTTTTTGATGAGAAATGAAAAAAATTATCAAATCATTAATAATTTTTTTCTGTTTTACTATTAAAACTTTTTTTAAATCTAAGGACACTCGATAGTATTTCCCGTAAAATAAAAAGAAAAAGAAAAAAAAGACCTGTCGTGGCTATGTGTTCTGCATAAAATAAACAAATATGGAAGCTGCAGGTTCACCAGGCTTGTCCTTATCCATTTTTAGCTTTGATTACTGAACCCAAAGCTATGGTTCAAAAAGTATATAAAAATGCACAGAACCCAAAAGATTCCTGCACCCCAACAGTGAACTTTTGTCAATACGTGTGTGTGTGTTGTGGTGGTGAGCATCACAATCGACTTTCAAAGATCTCTGTCTGTGCTTTGTGTGTCCTTTCCTGCTAACGAGAGGTCCAGAGAGAGAGAGAGAGAGATGAATCCAAAAAACAAAAAAATGTACCAACTTTTGCAGAGAAAGTGGCATCAATCACATGGGGGGGTTTAGCATCTAAGCAATTGCTGGTGGTGACAATGATCCCACAAGCAAGCAAGCTGGCACTTTCATTTCATTACATTACATTGCTGTTAGATTATTAAAGTCAGTAGGGGCTCATGTGCAGTGTCAGCTCACCCATGTTTTGTTGTGCCTTTGTGGCCCATCTTCTTTGCCCTTCATCAATGGCACACAATAATAAAGCCAAAGCCCCCCCACAGCAACCCCACTTTCCATAATTACTAACAAAAGCTAAACAAAGAGACAAGTATATGGAACATTTTTGGCTATTTTTTTCCTTTATCTAAACAACTATTACAATGAAGATACATGTAACTGAAATGGGCAAATTTTCTTTTTCTTTTTTTCACCTTCCCTTTGTTCCAAAGATACCACCCAAGTTCCCAATAATTTTTTTACCCTTGATGGGGTTATTACCTCTTTTTGCTTCTTTGGATTCTGCTTCTGCTTCTGTACAAAAGATTTCTTCTGATCATAACCTAATCACAAGACTAACAAACTAACACTAAATAAGGGCTTTTCCTTTTGTTCCTTCTAGGGAATCCAGGTGTGGTAAAAAAAGGGAAGGGAAGTAAAATTACAGCTACACATAAAATTTGACTGTGATAGTTCTTTTTCTCTGTTTCTTCTTCTTCTTTTCTTTAACCTGTGGTCCAAACTTCTTCAACTACTGAAATTAAAGACAATAATGGTACAACAAAGAAAGAAATGGCTGACCCCACTTCCTTCACAGACTTTTTTTTTAGGTATGCAATTTTGTATGGTAGTAAGTAGTATAGTATCCATGATGATCAAGTTGATGGTGGTGGTGGTGATGGTGATGGTGATGGCAAGTTTTTTTATTGGTTATTCTTCATACTCTTCCTGTTAATTACAAACAAAGCAACAAATGTCAATGTATGCTGACAAAATTTGATTTACTCAATAGAATCAATCCCAAGTTAATGAACTGAATTTTACCTAAGCAAAGGAAGAAGCTAATTTCCCACAGGGCAAGTCGGTCCGCCAGTGCCCGTGTACATGCCTATAGCTCCATGCCCAGATGAAAACCTGAAATGAAGAATCAATTTGGGAAATTTTCAAGCACACGGGATTCGGTGATAATACATGAAGTAAAAATTTGGCAGTATTTTTATTTTTTTTACCTGGGAATTTGACAGTTAAAAGATTTGAAAGATGCCATGTCTAGTGAAGCATTAGCAGTGGCTAAGTTTGAAGAAACCAAATTATTGTTAGCAGATGAGGTTGCGGCATCTTTTTCCGTCCCGTTGGCATTATTTGAGAAAGATGAAAAGTATTGTCCATTGCCTTTGGTAGGAGATGCAAAGGGGCTATCAGGGAGATTGTGCTCTAAGCTGCAAAGATTCAAATGATAAAAAATAATTACACATAATGTCAATGACAAAGTTAAAAGCCAGGCCTTATCTAAAATAGAATCTCAACACAAACGTAAGCTAATTTACAACATTTACAAATGTGAGTAAAAGCTATAGATTCTTACTTTTCTGGCACATCATTAGAGCTCTTTTTTTCATTGCCATTGATGATCTCTTCACGGCTGGTGGATTCTTTGCCATTTGCAGCATGCTTCTCAGCAGCACCAGATATCGTCTGCAAAGGGCCTGGACCATTTTCTGTAACAAATCAAATGCAATTCTCAGTCTCTTTAATTTGATATAAATTACCATAAGACACAAAAAATTAAACAAGTAAAGATTAGCACCTTGAAGAGACTCTGTATTGCTATTGTGAAGTGGAGGAAAGACGTGATTTTGATGGAAAATATTGGGCGAGTGGGTTGGTGAAGGAATTGGGCTGCCGGTAGAAAGAGCCCTGTGGTGATGATGCTTCTTAACATCAAGAAGTTGTAGCCCCATTAGTCTTCTACTTTGAAGCTCAAGGGCTTGCTGCAAATCAGCTTGCTCCTCCATTTTCCTCCTCCACAACAGGTCCTGCGTGTTATTGTAAAGCATTCTTGCCCCTACAAAGACCAACAAAAGACGGAAATTCAAGAAAATTCAGTTGATAATGCACTAAAATGAAAAAAGACATCTTTTTGTTTTGGTTTTTTTTAATTCTTACCAAGTTGAAGGTCAAAAGGGTCTCTTGAATCAAGCCCAGTTGGGGTACCACATGGAGAAAACTCTCTTTCAACTTGCTGCTGTTGCCTCCTGCAAACACAAAACAAAGTTTTTTAAATTTAGAGAGAATCTTGAACAACCAGAAATGAAATGAAATTCAAAGAGAACATGAAAGAGCAAGTGCCTGTACTTGTCTGGAATTTTTCCTTTCTCCTTGTAAGGCTTAACAAGAACTCTTGCATCACAAACAAAATGAGGGTTCCCTTTAGCTAAAATAATCTTCACAGTATCTGGATAAACAAAAGTAACAAACCCAAACATCCTCTTCTGCTGATATGGAATCCTCACATCTTGCACAGGCCCATAAATACTTCAAAAACCACAACAATTAAGCAACAAAACATATATCAATCTCAAATTTTCAACTTGTAAAAACAAACCAATAAATTAAAACGTATGGATTTATCAAGAAACCTGAAGTAATTTGAAACATCTTCTTCTCTGAAAGTGCTATCAGCTGGGAAAGTCAAGTATATTTGTCTAGAAGCTGGATTCACTATTCCGGCGCCGCCGTTGATCGAATAATCGTTTCTTTCAAGTCTAGATCGGCCAAACTTGTGCATATCCTCATTCAGAATCAAAGCAGCAGCAGCCCTATAGCATTTTTCAATAACAAAAACTTTTAACAATATAAATTATAAGAGGTTTGACTGGAGGACAATATTGGACTAATTATGTACCTTTGAGTGTCATTCTGTTGCTGCTGAAGAAACAAGTTCATGCTTTTTGGAGAGTAAGGGAAAGAAGATGAACCCATGAGCTGAGAAGCAGCAGCTAATCTTTGTTGCTGAACTTGAGCAGCAGCAGATTTAGATCTAAGAAGCTCATGGCACTGGTCAATTGACTCAAACTTGCTATTAGGTGAACCAACCAAAGTAGCAGCACCATCAGAACCCATCAGATTTCCACTACCAGGTTCTCCACCATGAACAAATCTGCAGTTACTTCCATTCTTGCAGTAGCCTCTAGCAAAGTATAAGCAAGGCCTCCATCCAAACCCTGAGTTCAAATCATCAGAAGAAGAGCCCAAAACATCACTCACTGAGCAGCTTCTTCTATGAACAGAGGAGCCTCCTCCTCCCCAGTAAGAAGGGAAAAGCATGGAGTCAGTAGTACCATTGGGTGGGCTTGATGATAAGTCCATCTGTGATGGGTAGAACAAATCTTGATTTTTGTTGCCAAGATTTGGGGAGCTTTCATTAAGGAAAGAAAGTTGATCATGAAGTGGAAATTCATCAAAAATATCAGATGATCCACTTCCAATTCCATTTCCATAAAAAGGCAAAGCTGAAGAATTCATTGAGGTACTATTTTGAGAAATCAAGTCATCAGGGTTTTGAAGATCAGTTCCAGCAGTGCTCCAAGAAGTGCTGCTTGGTATTGTAACAGGAGGTTGATTAAGCCTAGAGGAAGATGAGTTTTGCCTTGCTAGAAAAGGAGAAGGGGAAGAAGGAGTTGAAGGTGAGTTTGGTGAGTTGAAAGAGAGACCAAGTTCTTTCCTAACTTTGAGAATCACTGAATGGACAAGTGCTTCTGGGCCAAAAGCTAATCTAATCATTTCTTTCTCACCATGGTCTTGAAGGAGAAGTAAACCCATGATTTTAGAAGCATTTTCAGGGTCTAAGTTTTGGATTCTTGAGAAAACAATTCTTGTTGCTTCATAACCATCCATGGCTAGCTATAGAGAAACTAGATGATGATGATGATGATGATGATGAGGTTGAGTTTGGGTTGGCTGTAGATTTCACACCAACCCAACTGTTTCAAAATGTTTGGTTTAATTTCTTGATTCGTGAGAGTGAGTGAGTGAGGAGCTAAAGCTTAAGACAGAGCAAAAGGGTTTGTAGTAGTTAAGTGATGAAAGGTCTCACTTTACAAGTAAAACTTCTTTCTCAACAAACAAACCCTACCTACCAAACTTTCTCCTCCATGATGAGTAAGAATCACAGTGTCTTTCCTCTTTTTTTTTCCCCCTTTCCCCTTATTCCTGCAACAAAACCCAAGAAAAGAAAAAGGTAAAAGAAAAGGAGAGAAGAGTATTCTCGTGCGGTGAATAAAGAGTAAAAACTTCAAAATCTAGAGAGAATGGATGCTAGCTAGCAAGCAAGCTGAGGCCTGACAGTGATCCCTTGAAATGAAAATTTAACAATAAATAATAGACATGTCATATGGGATATGGCAACTTATATCTGGATTACTATATTGAATTAACATAGATCCCTTACCAATTAGAGAGAGAGTGATTCCATTGCTGAACCAAAAAAAGCACTTTTTTTATCTTGCAAAATTTACTACAAGAGCCAAAGACTAAATATGAACCACAGCCCTCTTGCAAGACTCAGAAGCAGTAATTGAATAAGGAACCATCAATTGCATTTGCTTTGCTGCCATCTCATTCAATACTTGCAATAGGTGCTGGCTCTGAGCAGTCAAAGCTCAGGTAAATAGAACACTTGCCTCTCCCCATTTAAATTTATATAATAAAGAAAGAAAGAAAGATTGACCAAGCTTTTGAGTGGATCCAGATCTGTGAATTTGTGCACGTTCTCTTGCCCCTAACCTCCTGACACACCTATTACTCTCTGGTTTATTTATTACATGAAATCTAATGATTTTTGTTTTTGTTTTTGTATTTTTTTTAGAAATCTCCAGTCAAATTTTTTTCTGATTTAAGTGGAGTAGATAAAATTCTCAATTGTCTCAGATTCTTATAAGAAACATACTCTCTGATTCGAATTCAGGACCTTAAAAGAGATCTCAAACCCTATACTACTAAATCACGTGCCAATGATAGAAGTAAAAGATTCGGGAGGTTCAGTACAAAATGTAATACCCCGTCACATTTGAGAAGTTGAATTTTGATCTAACGATTTAGATTTAGAGAATAAATAATTTTTTTTTTATTTAACATGTGAACCGTTAGATTAAAATCTAATGGCCTGTGTAACATAAGCTTAAGCTTATAGGTAGTAAAAATAAATTTTGAGAGGAAATGAGACAGTCTTTAGAAGCCAGGCAATGCCCACTGTGCGATCAATCAATCTCTCTTAGGCCCTACATTTCTCACAAACTTAAAGAAAAAAAACATTGATTGAGCTCATATATTGTCTAGGGTCATTTAATTTGTTGTCATGTGTCCCACAAGTATTTTATATAAAATATAGAAAACTGATAAAATACAAAAAAAAAAAAAATAATGTCTTTTATTTTTAATATATTAGAGTTTGTGTTTTAGTCTATCTTGATTTTATAACATCACAATAGTTTGTATAAAATAATCTCTCTCACACACACATATTATATTGTATGTGATTACGATACGGTGTTATAAAATTTATCGCATGATCTATTATTATTATTTTCAGAGAGATTTTAAAATGAAAAATTTTTATTATTTGATTTATTTGGTAACCTACAATTGTCATTTTCAGAGAGATTTTATAATGAAATGATTTTGTATATGTCATTAGATTTAATGAAATGATACTAATCGCTAATTAAGTCACATAAACATAGGCTTTTAGATATATTATCTTTCTTAATTCTAAATATTCGTTACATTCTCTTTCCTCCACCAAATGACATATAAGTTTTTTTTTTTTAATCTTTTTAACATATAACCGCATTTTATAAAATGATAGCCACCGGCTAACTTTTTATTTGCTAATGCTAATTATACAATTGATAGTGATGATTATGATAGTATAATAAGATTAATAATGCAAGAGAGAAAGTGAAAGAGTACTTTGTGATGAGTGTTATTGTTTTAATAGTAGAAAATAACAAAAGGTGTTGGGATTTGTATTGGTAGCATGGTTGTTGTATTTATTTACATGATATAACCTTATCATTTGTCCTTTTTAAGATGCCCCCACCCCACATCAAATAAATATGATAGTTGAATCTTTCTCTTTCTCACACTCACTCAATGCCCAACTCATGATCATCAAAATATTACACTCTCTTTTACCTTCTTTAATGTTTAGATATAATTAGCGAGCTAGGTGATTTGAACATGATCAAGAAAATAAAGATGAAAAAGAAAACTCATATCCAATTTTTTTTTTTTTTGAATCCTCAGAAATCTCGCTGTAAAACTATCATTTCCGGGCTTAAACGGAGTATTTAAAACCACCGACCGTCTCAGAATCTTACAAGAAACGTACTGTCTGAATTCGAATACATGAGCTCAATGTGAGATCCTAAACCCTACACCACCAAGTCACGTCCATTAGGAAAAACTCATATCCAACTTGACAATGAAAAGAAGCTAACTCTCACATGTTGTGGGCAGCAAGATTTTTTTCCCTTATAAGCATTGGTAACCATAACATACATTTTATAGCATATAAATAGCATTGATTACATTATCTATTGTATAAATATGTGCAATTATAACAATGTCTATTGAATTATAATACCACTATGTTAGTTTATGTAATACGATCTTTTTTCAACATAATTTTAACTATTAAATAATATACAATGTTTCGTTATGAGAGTGCACAAATTATCATCCCAATATTAAGGATTTTTTATCTGCTTTAGCCTCAGTCCTTATATGGCTCAAAACATCTAGTTCGAGTCGTGTACTTCGCATGAGGCTTCTTACATTGGTCTTGGAACAAAGTCATGAGAGAAACGGACGGGCTCAAGCCCCAAATATGGCACCTAAAATGGACAAATAGT
Source organism: Zanthoxylum bungeanum (assembly GCA_019454045.1). Lineage (NCBI taxonomy): Eukaryota > Viridiplantae > Streptophyta > Magnoliopsida > Sapindales > Rutaceae > Zanthoxylum > Zanthoxylum bungeanum. The sequence continues at coordinate 12,907 of SKCR01054142.1, read as the reverse complement.
TTTTGATACTAGGGTGATAACTTGAGCAGCTTCATAAAGGTATGAAGGTACACATACCTTTATGAATGTGTTCTCCTATCAAGGATCATTTATTCGCTTTGCACTCGGTACTTATGGCACCACATATGAATATTCAACTCATAAATATTTCAAACCCTAACAACAAATAGATAAAAGAGCAACAACTGCTGACCTCACTCGACAACAACTCCCTCTCATTTTTAAATTCTCATCTTCACTCTAATAATTTCCTCCTCATCACACCAACTCTTTTAACATTTTGTTGCCTCTTTCAGAGGGAAGAAGATTTCAAAGATTGTTATTACCAACCTCTTTCCCTTGGCAGTGAAGAGCGAATCCACACATAAAAATAAGAAAAGGCTTAACCAAATTGAGCAAATAGATTTTTCCTCTTTGTTCTTGTTTAGAAAAGGCTTTGATAAATTTCGAGCTCATGAGTTACATTCACAAGTTTGTGCATTCTCTCTAACGGTCTCTTCCTCATTCTCCCTAAACATCCACTTCTACTACCATTTCCATGTTTTTAAACACTCCAGCACTCCCCTCACCTTCACCTTCACTTCAGTTGCTTCTTCTCCTTTTATTTCTTTATTTCTCATGTTATTTTTATGTTTCTTGTATTATCTGAACTTTTGATTCGGGTGTCCACCCCTATGTGGTGGTTATTTTGTCCAAATAATTTCGATATATGTTAGTTTTTGTGTTTTTTAGGTTTCATGTCTTTGTGCATGTATATGTGGCTTTACTGCAACAAAAAGATGATTTACACGACTTTCACCGATAGATCGGAATGTAAAAGAGACACTTTATATAGATTTATTGATTATTTTGTAATGATTTTATTCAATTGTTTTAATGATTTACTTTGTGCACTGTATTTTTCTCTTCTAATTATAAAATTTGTATTCATCAAATTCCTGTCGAGAGGTTAGAACTATTAGGGAATTAATGAAAATATCCTTGTAATTAATTGCAATCCCTCAATCATAGAATAGATTAGTTGTAATCCCCCAAACTTAGTTGCAATCCCTCAATCCTAGCATAGATTAGTTGTAATCCCCCAATCTTAGAATAATTTTCCTATTTCTATGTAATCTTGTGTGTATATATATTCCCTCTTAATCAATGAAAAAGATAAGCCATCATTTCTTAATATTCTTCTCTATCTCAACATGGTATCAGGAGCCTAATCTTCCTGGGTGTATTTTCTCATCTTTTTTTTTTCTCTCCAGTAACACCACCACAATGGCTGCCTCTTCTTCCACCAATGATCCTACCACTGTCCAAAATTCCCAAGATCCTCAACACCCCCTCCTTACCATCAATCTCTCCAATAACACCAAATTATCACCCACCAATTATCTCACATGGAGTCTTCAGATCCAGTCTCTTCTTGAAGGTTATGATCTTCATCACTTCATTGATGGCACCCAAACTCCACCACCACCCACTGTTACCGTCGATGGTGTTGCCTCCCCAAATCCGGCGTACACAACATGGAAGCGTCAGGATCGTCTCCTTTTCAGTGCTCTCCTTGGTTCCATCTCCGTTTCACTGCAACCGCTTATTGCCCGCACCACCACTTCCCTTGATGCATGGCAAACCCTAGCCAATACCTACGCCAAACCATCCCGTGGTCACATTAAACAATTGAAGGACCAATTAAAGCGCTGTAACAAGGGCTCAAAATCAATTAGTGAATATATGCAAATGATCAAGACTCGTTCCGACGAACTTGCTCTTCTAGGAAAGCCAATTGATGATGAGGATCTTATTGATCGGGTTCTTGAAGGACTAGGTGATGAGTATAAATCTGTCATTGATGCCATTCATGCCCGTGACACGTCAATTTCCTTTGCTGAACTTCATGAGAAACTTCTCAACAAAGAAGCATCTCTTCAAACCGACCAACCATGCTCTTTATCCCTACCAGCCACAGCCAATCCCATGGCCTTCCGAAATCGTCCAAACTGGCGTCCACCAGCCACCAATCCACAACAACCAAGACCTAACCCTATGCCTTCTCCTCCTGGTACACGCCCACCCAAACCCTATTTGGGCCGTTGTCAAGCATGCGGCACTCAAGGGCACACTGCCAAACGATGCCCGATGTTCCGCCTTGTCACTACTCAACAACCACCGACCTCTAATCCTCATGGCTCTCGAGGATATCGCCCCTCCACACCCTGGCAACCACAAGCCCATCATGTCGCCACTGGCAACCCCACTCCACCCACTTGGCTGCTGGATAGTGGAGCATCTCATCATGTTACATCTGACTTGAGCAATCTCTCTCTTCATAACTTGTACCAAGGATCTGACGATGTCATGATTGGTGATGGATCGACCCTTCAAATAACTCATACTGGTTCTACCACCATACCTACTTCCTCTCGCACCTTTACTTTACAAAATGTCTTATGTGTCCCTTCCATGAAAAAGAACTTAATTTCAATTTATCAACTTTGTACTTCTAACCATGTCTCTATTGAATTCTCACCCTCTGCTTTTCAGGTGAAGGATCTGACAACGGGGGCAACCCTTTTGATGGGTGAACCAAAGGATGGCGTATATGAGTGGCCGACTACATCCCCTTCGGTTTCCTCTCCATCGTTGCTTGTATTCTCCAGTATCAAGACCACTTCGTCCGAGTGGCACTCTAGACTAGGTCATCCATCTTTTTCTATTATGAAGAACATTGTTTCCAAATTTCCTTTACCATTATCTAATCCGTTATCATCTTTTCAACATTGTAATGCCTGTTCATGCAATAAAAGTCATAAAATTCCATTCTCTTCTTCTACCTTAACCTCATCTCATCCGCTTGACCTTCTATTTTCTGATGTATGGTCCTCACCTGTTACTTCTACCGATGGTTTTCAATACTGTGGACGCTGGAATTCGGCCGAGGTCCACAATCAGAATTTGTAGGTTGGGGGCATTAGCGATCCTGCAAGACAAAGGTAGAGTGAGCGGGAGTAGACTACCCACCGGTGTGGTGGGTGCCGGGGGCACTCCGACGCTCAAGTCAGTAGTATGAAATGAGCTGTAAATAATAGAAGAACAAGGTCGGAAGTTACCTTGGCTTCTTTTGATTGCCGTGAGGGCGATAGCCGGTGTTTAGAGAATATGAAAAGCTTTAGGAGCTCAATTTTGAGAGCTCTGACCTCCCCCTCTTTCGTGAATTGTGTTGCCATCTTATAGGTAAAGAAAGATAACTTCATTAGTTGGCATGAGTCCCACAACGTGCTCATGTATTTGTTGAAAGATCATAGCATGTGGGAATATGCTTGGTGTTAGGAAAAAGAGGGAAGCAGTTGGTATATAATGAGATAGAATTGTCTTGAAGCTATTGGTCTAATTAGAGTCCAATAATACAGAACTCTTTGGGCCTGGTCTTTACTTTCGGGCCTTGTATACTGTTGGGTTTGAGGTGAAAGAAGGTTTTGCCCTTGGCCCAAATTTGGCACGTACAGTTTAAATTATGGACGCTGGAATTCGGCCGAGGTTCACAATCAGAATTTGTAGGTTGGGGGCATTAGCGATCCTGCAAGACAAAGGTAGAGTGAGCGGGAGTAGACTATCCACCGGTGTGGTGGGTGCCGGGGGCACTCCGACGCTCAAGTCAGTAGTATGAAATGAGCTGTAAATAACAGAAGCCAGGGTAACTTCCGATCTTGTTCTTCTATTATTTACAGCTCATTTCATACTACTGACTTGAGCGTCGGAGTGCCCCCGGCACCCACCACACCGGTAGGTAGTCTACTCCCGCTCACTCTACCTTTGTCTTGCAGGATCGCTAATGCCCCCAACCTACAAATTCTGATTGTGGACCTCGGCCGAATTCCAGCGTCCACAATTTGGCGCCCACCACACCAGTGGGTATTGTGGACGCTGGAATTCGGCCGAGGTCCACAATCAGAATTTGTAGGTTGGGGGCATTAGCGATCCTGCAAGATAAAGGTAGAGTGAGCGGGAGTAGACTACCCACCGGTGTGGTGGGTGCCGGGGGCACTCCGACGCTCAAGTCAGTAGTATGAAATGAGCTGTAAATAATAGAAGAACAAGGTCGGAAGTTACCTTGGCTTCTGTTGATTGTCGTGAGGGCGATAGCCGGTGTTTAGAGAATATGAAAAGCTTTAGGAGCTCAAGTTTGAGAGCTCTGACCTCCCCCTCTTTCGTGAATTATGTTGCCATCTTATAGGTAAAGAAAGATAACTTCATTAGTTGGCATGAGTCCCACAACGTGCTCATGTATTTGATGAAAGATCATAGCATGTGGGAATATGCTTGGTGTTAGGAAAAAGAGGGAAGCAGTTGGTATATAATGAGATAGAATTGTCTTGAAACTATTGGTCTAATTAGAGTCCAATAATACAGAACTCTTTGGGCCTGGTCTTTACTTTCGGGCCTTGTATACTGTTGGGTTTGAGGTGAAAGACGGTTTTGCCCTTGGCCCAAATTTGGCACGTACAGTTTGTCCCCTACTCTCTAAGTCAAGAAGTTCTTTGACTTGGAGAGTATTTCTATACATGTCGAATGAAACAAGATATAAGAGTATCTGTCAAGAATGCATAGTTCATACACGACAGAGAGAATTCAAAGTATTTTGGACTAAGAGTAGTCCAAGTCTTCAACTTGGCTTGGCCTGAGCCAGGGGATATCCTCGGTCGACTGAACCGGATAAAGGCCAGGACAATTTCCATATTACTGGTCAAGGACCGGGAGAGTTCTTCAAATTTTTCTAGACCAGATGAAGGTCATGTGCTGAAATTGACTCTTTATGAGCCATTGGGGATGTCCCCAGTCGACTGATTCAGATGATGATCAGGATAATCAATTGACTCTTTCTGAGCCATGGGGGATGTCCCCAGTCGACTGATTCAGATGATGATCAGAATAATCAATTGACTCTTTCTGAGCCATGGGGGATATCCCCAGTCGACTGATTCAGATGATGATCAAGATAATCAATTGACTCTTTATGAGCCATGGGGGATGTCCCCAGTCGACTGATTCAGATGATGATCAGGATAATCAATTGACTCTTTATGAGCCATTGGGGATGTCCCCAGTCGACTGATCCAGATGATGATCAGGATAATCAATTGACTCTTTATGAGCCATGGGGGATGTCCCCAGTCGACTGATCCAGATGATGATCAGGATAATCAATTGACTCTTTATGAGCCATGGGGGATGTCCCCAGTCGACTGATCCAGATGGTGATCAGGATAATCAATTGACTCTTTATGAGCCATGGGGGATATCCCCAGTCGACTGATCCAGATGGTGATCAGGATAATCAATTGACTCTTTATGAGCCATGGGGGATATCCCCAGTCGACTGATTCAGATGATGATCAGGATAATCAATTGACTCTTTATGAGCCATGGGGGATATCCCCAGTCGACTGATTCAGATGATGATCAGGATAATCAATTGACTCTTTATGAGCCATGGGGGATGTCCCCAGTTGAATGAACCAGATGAAGGTTCAATCTACATACTCCACTATACCTAATGAAGGTACATGAGAGTCTACTCCTCCCGACCCAATAAAGGTCCAAGAGAAATTTTCATTCTACTATACTTGAAGAAGGTACATCAGAGTCTATACTTCACATGACCCAATGAAGGTCCAAGAAAATATACACACTCCACTATACCTGATGAAGGTACGTGGGAGTCTACACACTCCATTATACCTGATGTAGGTACATGGGAATCTACACACTCCATGCATAATGAAGATCCATGAGGGTCTTCATTCCTCACTCTACAGGATCTAACATGAGTCAATGAGGATCTTTACACTACTAGACTTGAAGAAGTTCTATGAGAGTCTTTCCTTCTCATACTACTAGTTCTGATGATGGTCCACGATACTACTGTCGAATGAACTATCAAATGGACCAGAGAAAGTCCATAAGGCACAGTTGAATGAACCTAATGAAATATCTATGTGAATCTTCATACTACAAGACCTGATGAAGGTCACGAGACTACTGTCGAATGAACTTGTCGAATGGACTTGATGAAAGTCTAAAGAATGAAATTTCTTATTCTCTTGATGAGGATTTATGAGACTACGGTCGAATGAATTTTATGAAAGTCCAAAGAATTCATCACTCACTCTCCTAGACCTGATGAAGGTCTATGAGACTATGGTAGAATGAACTTGGAGAATATCTGTCAAGGTTATCACTCTTCATACTTCTACAATACTACTGTCGAATGAAGTTTGTCGAATGGGCCTGATGAAGATCCAATAGAATATGTAGATAAACTTGATTAAAGCCATCAATGTCGTCTCCATTCTACGAGTCTACGGTCGAATGGACTTTATGAAAGTCCAAGGAGGTCATTACTCACTATCATAGACCTGATGAAGGTCCATGAGACACGGTCGAATGAACTTGAAAAATATCTATCAAGGTCATCACTCTTCACATTTCTACGATACTACCGTCGACTGGACTCATCGAATGGACTTGATGGAATTCCAAGGAAGTCATTACTCAATATACTAGACCTGAAGAAGCTCTATGATGCTACAATTGAATGAACTTGATGAAAGTAATTACTTCTCTCTCTTCTGTGAGACTACTGTCGACTGGACTTGTCGAATGGAGTTGAGGAAGGTCCACGAAGCTACGGTCGAATGAACCTGATGATTATCTATGAGAATCTTTATTCTACTAGACCTGATGAAGGTCCAAGAAGCTATGGTCGACTGAACTTGATGTAAGTCCAAGTGAATCTTCATTCTACCTATTCATGATACTACTGTCGAATGGAACTGACAAAGGTCCATAAGACACGGTTGTATGAAACTAATGCATGTTTATGAGAATCACCACTCTACTAAACTTGATAAAGATTGGTTGACTGAACCTGATAGAGGTTCAAGAGAATTTCATACTACCTAACTTGAAAAGGCTGGTCGATTAGACCTAAAGGAGGTCCAATAAAATTTTCATTCTACCTGTCCTGATGAAGGTTAGGAGACTACGGTCGAATGAACCTGATGAAGGTTTATGGGGCTTTCCCTATGCTTTCTAGAGTTTATGGAAATCCATCCATATAGTCTAGAGTGGATGATAATCTCTATAGGTAGTGTGGAGATGATTATCTTGACATGTAGTATGAAGAGATGGATGTCTACCAAGGTCATTACTAATTATACAATACCTGACTAAGGTCAATGATACTACAATAGAATGAATTTTGATGAAAGTCACATAAAATTTCCATACTACCTAATCTAATAAAGGTTGGTCGAATGGACCAAAAGAAGGTCCTAGGGAGTTCTTCATTCTACTAGGCATGATAATATATTCCCTATGTAGTATGGAGTTGGCAATATTAAATCAAAGTAGCGTGGAGATGATGACTAACCTTTGACTTAGTCTGGAGGAGTTTAAAATCATTCCAAGTAGTCTAGGAGAGATAGGAGTTTTCCATGTAGCCTGAAGTTGATAGCCATCCACTTTGTCGTATGGAGAATAGTTTTGTTGCTTGGCTTTGTGTTCATGCTCCACATACACTAAGAAAGCATATTATTATTTTGACTTTCGTTGAAGCCTGCCCCTTTTTTCTTCCTAAAGCTACACGTACTACTTGTGTCGAGTCAAAAATGAGACCTTTCATATAATCATTCCACGCTACAAGTGAAGATGCTCGTATGTAGAGTCAAATAAGCCAAGCCAAAGCACCCAATGGATCACGTGAAGATGCTACTTGCTAGCATGTAGAGTCAAATAAGCCAAGCCAAAGCACCCAATGGATCACGTGAAGATGCTACTTGCTAGCATGTAGAGTCAAATAAGCCAAGCCAAAGCACCCAATGGATCACGTGAAGATGCTACTTGCTAGCATGTAGAGTCAAATAAGCCAAGCCAAAGCACCCCATGGATCACGTGAAGATGCTTGTATGTATAGTCAAAAAAGCCAAACCAAAGCACTCTATGCTACACGTGAATATGCTCGTATGTAGAGTCAAAAAATCCAAGCCAAAGCACCCAATGAATCACATGAATATGCTTATATGTAGACTCAAAAAATCCAAGCCAAAGCACCTCATGGATGACGTGAAGATGTTTGTATGTATAGTCAAAAAAGCCAAACCAAAGCACTCCATGCTACACGTGAATATGCTCGTATGTAGAGTCAAAAAATCCAAGCCAAAGCACCCAATGAATCACATGAATATGCTTTTATGTAGACTCAAAAAATCCAAGCCAAAGCACCTCATGGATGACGTGAAGATGTTTGTATGTAGAGTCAAAAAATCCAAAAATAAAAATGAAAGAAACTACAAGTATGAAACACAGCGAGAGTTGAATGTTTAATGGTCGACTGGTATGTCCAAAAATGGGCCATGCAAGCCATGAAAGCAAACATGTATTGTGCTTGTATGGATGTGTTAATGAAGGCGTATGTTGGTTGAGCCATGCATGATTTTTCTCTTTCTGTATGGAGTGTAGCATGAGATTTTCAAGGTGATGGGTGATAAGTTTACATCTTTTGTAGGCATATGATGTTATGCATATGGGATGGTTCGTGAATGGTGGAATAAAGAGAGGTATTATTTCCACTAAACTTATCTGATGGTTTTCCAAAATCAGAATATCTTGTAGTGTCGAATGGGACCTGGTTATTTTAAATCAAGTTGGACCCTATATGTCTTGGCCTGTGCATGGTGTTTTGTCGAATGGACCATTTCTCCTCTGCATGTGGCTTTGTTGAGTGAACCCCACAATCATCTCTTCTTTGAGTATAATTTTACAGATATAATCTAGCATGTGGTCTCATAGTACGCTATTCTTACAGTCTACGTTTGTTTAAGGACTACATGTGGCAGAGTGCTTTCTTCGAGTGTAGATTGGAGATAATTATTCCAACATTTCCTTTCACACGGAAGATGTGACTTGTTATGAAAGGTCGGCTGGTGAAATGTGATGGCTTTTTTAGTGATTAAATGGATGGTTGTTTGATGATGAATTTTCACCTGCCATATTCTTGAATGCTCATAAGAGATTGAGTTTGATAAGATAGTTGAAATGACTTGTAACCTCACGCTACTATTGGAGATTAGTACTCGAGTTTTACATGGATCAATTTTCATCTTCCATTGATTGTAAATGTTATGTAGAGTGGCTGATTATGCCCAAATGTTATGTAGAGTGGCTGATTATGCCACTATAGGATCTGGTGTCTATTTGTAAAGATTGTAGACTGAGTGGTCTTTGCTTGCTATGAATCGCTAAGGCCCCACGGTGGGCGCCAAATTGTGGACGCTGGAATTCGGCCGAGGTCCACAATCAGAATTTGTAGGTTGGGGGCATTAGCGATCCTGCAAGACAAAGGTAGAGTGAGCGGGAGTAGACTACCCACCGGTGTGGTGGGTGCCGGGGGCACTCCGACGCTCAAGTCAGTAGTATGAAATGAGCTGTAAATAATAGAAGAACAAGGTCGGAAGTTACCTTGGCTTCTGTTGATTGCCGTGAGGGCGATAGCCGGTGTTTAGAGAATATGAAAAGCTTTAGGAGCTCAAGTTTGAGAGCTCTGACCTCCCCCTCTTTCGTGAATTGTGTTGCCATCTTATAGGTAAAGAAAGATAACTTCATTAGTTGGCATGAGTCCCACAACGTGCTCATGTATTTGATGAAAGATCATAGCATGTGGGAATATGATTGGTGTTAGGAAAAAGAGGGAAGCAGTTGGTATATAATGAGATAGAATTGTCTTGAAGCTATTGGTCTAATTAGAGTCCAATAATACAGAACTCTTTGGGCCTGGTCTTTATTTTCGGGCCTTGTATACTGTTGGGTTTGAGGTGAAAGACGGTTTTGCCCTTGGCCCAAATTTGGCACGTACAAATACTATGTTATTTTTGTTGATCATTATACACGATACATTTGGTATTATCCTCTTAAACGAAAATCCCATGTGTATGATGTCTTTGTGCGTTTCAAGGCATTAGTCGAAAACCAATTTAAACACCGAATTGTTACTCTCTATTCAGATAATGGTGGTGAATATCAAGCTCTTGCTGGTTTCCTTTCTACTAATGGTATATCTCATCTTACTACACCACCCCATACACCTGAACATAATGGTTTTTCTGAACGACGTCATCGTCATATTGTTGAAACCAGTATATCTCTCATTACTCATGCCTCAATGCCTCTAACTTATTGGACTTACGCCTTTGCCACTGCAGTATATCTCATAAATCGTATGCTCACACCCACACTACATCTTTCATCTCCTTTTGAGAAACTCTTTCAGTCTCAACCCAACTACACCAAACTTCGGGTATTTGGCTGCCTATGTTATCCATGGCTTCGTCCTTATTCCCAACATAAACTTGACTATCGTTCCACTCTTTGTGTTTTTCTTGGCTACTCCTCAACACAAAGTGCCTATTGTGGATGCTGGATTTCGACCGAGGTCCACAATCAGAATTTGGAAGTAGGGGCACTAACAATCCTGCAAAACAAAGAAGAACGAATGGGAGTAGACTGCCTACCGGTGTGGTAGGTACCGGACACTCCGACGCCCAAGTCAATAGTATGAAATGAACAGTAAATATGTTAACTATGAAAGCAAGGTTTCCTATTACCTTGACCTTCTTTAAGTGGCCGTGAGGGCGGAAGAAAAATGTCTAGGAAATATGAAGCTCTGAGAGTTTATATTAGAGAAGAGAAGCTTGTCCGAAAGCACTGCCCTGTCTCTCGTATTTTGTTCGTAATTTATAGTTGAAGGTAAATGACTTTTGCAGCTGGCATCAGTCCCACAATGTGCTAATATATCTTTATTTAGTGAACAAAGTGGAGCAGTTGGATTATGATTAGGGTAAGTGGGAAACGTTTGGTAGAGATTTGGCTTAATGTATGAATCATTCTTCTGCAAGTGGAAGAAGGGTTTTATTGGGCTTTATGTGTCGGGCAAAGTAGAAGAAGAGTAGTTGACATAATTAGAGGTTTTTTGTATTTAAGCTTATGACTTAATTGTGACTCAATAATACATAATATTCTTGGGCCTGGCCTTTACTTTCGGGCTTTTCATACCATTTTGGGCTTTTAAGGTAAAAGACGGTTTTATCCTTGGCCCATTTTTGGTTCGTACAGTTTGTCCCTTACTCTCTAAGTCAAAAAAGTTTTGTCTTAGAGAGTATATACATTTGTGTCGAATGATACTAATCACAAAAGCACATGACAAGAATGTATCACCTTCTGTTGGATTGTTTTATAAGAGCTTTGTGCAAAATTTGGGTTTTTTGGAATATATTGCGTGTATCATCTGGGCAGACGAAGTCTTAGTCCTTCTGATTTGACTTGACTTATGGTTATTGGTTCTTGGTCGTCTGATCAGTTTGAAGATCCATGGATACATTTGACTCGACATAAGTAATGGGGAACATTCTCTAGTCAACTGAACCGAATGCAGGTTCAGGAGTCTCACTTGACTCGACAAGAGTCATGGGGAATGTCCCTTTGTCGACTGAACCGAATGCAGGTTTAGGAGTCCAACTTGACTCGACAAGAGTCATGAGGAATGTCCCTTTGTCGACTGAACCGAATACAGGTTCAGGAGTCCACTTGACTCGACAAGAGTCATGAGGAATATCCCTTTGTCGACTGAACCAAATGCAGGTTCAGGAGTCCACTTGACTCGACAAGAGTCATGGGGAATGTCCCTTTGTCGACTGAACCAAATACAGGTTCAGGAGTCCGACTTGACTCGACAAGAGTCATGGGAATGTCCCTTTGTCGACTGAACCGAATGCAGGTTCAGGAGTCCCCTTGACTCGACAAGAGTCATGGGGAATGTCCCTTTGTCGACTGAACCAAATGCAGGTTCAGAGTCCACTTGACTCACAAGAGTCATGGGGAATGTCCATTTGTCGACTGAACCGAATGCAGGTTCAGGAGTCCACTTGACTCGACAAGAGTCATGGGGAATGTCCCTTTGTCGACTGAACCAAATGCAGGTTCAGGAGTCCACTTGACTCGACAAGAGTCATGTGGAATGTCCCTTTGTCGACTGAACCAATGCAGGTTCATGAGTCCACTTGACTCGACAAGAGTCATGGGGAAGTCCCTTTGTCGACTGAACCAAATGCAGGTTCAGGAGTCCGACTTGACTCGACAAGAGTCATGGGGAATGTCCCTTTGTCGACTGAACCGAATACAGGTTCAGGAGTCCACTTGACTCAATAAGAGTAATGGGGAATGTCCCTTTGTCGACTGAACCAAATGCAGGTTCAGGAGTCCACTTGACTCGACAAGAGTCATGGGGAATGTCCCTTTGTCGACTGAACCAAATGCAGATTCAGGAGTCCACTTGACTCGACAAGAGTCATGGGGAATGTCCCTTTGTCGACTGAACCAAATGCAGGTTCAGGAGTCCACTTGACTCGACAAGAGTCATGGGGAATGTCCCTTTGTCGACTGAACCGAATGCAGGTTCAGGAGTCCACATGACTCGACAAGAGTCATGGGGAATGTCCCTGTGTCGACTGAACCAAAGCAGGTCAGGAGTCCGACTTGACTCGACAAGAGTCATGGGGAATGTCCCTTTGTTGACTGAACCGAATGCAGGTTCAGGAGTCCACTTGACTCGACAAGAGTCATGGGGAATGTCCTTTGTCGACTGAACCAAATACAGGTTCAGGAGTCCACTTGATTCGACAAGAGTCATGGGGAATGTCCCTTTATCGACTGAACCAAATGCAGGTTCAGGAGTCCACTTTTGACTCGACAAGAGTCATGGGAATGTCCCTTTGTCGACTGAACCGAATGCATGTTCAGGAGTCCAACATGACTCGACAAGAGTCATGGGGAATGTCCCTGTGTCGACTGAACCAAAGCAGGT
>SKCR01054141.1:0-40069 GCA_019454045.1 Zanthoxylum bungeanum | reverse complement strand
CTATATCAGGCGTAGTATACGTAGTATTGCGTATTTCGATCCAGTATCGGATGTCACGTGCAAGGCCTGGGGCTGGAATCGTGTCTGCCCCGTACGAAGCACATATCAGATCTCTGGTAACTAGTCTCTATGATCGAATAAACATGACCTAGTCATAATATCCCGATAACTGCAGCATAAAAGAGAACCAGTTCCTAATCCTACGTGATCATCATCTCCACTATGACTGGAGTGATACTTTCATCTCGACATCACACCCAATACACTACGATTCTCAATATACCCAGAAAAGGCGTACACAGAACCTGTTAAAGCCCTGGACGACCAAAAACCAAGTATATTGATTGTCACAAGTATTAGCGGTGCAAGTCTCAGGTTAAGGCCAAATGCACCTACCCTGATTCGGACTTCCATAGACACATAGTCATACTACCAATGGAATTCCGAGGGGTCTATCAAGAGCGAAGCTGTTCCCGTACCATCAGTAAACACAACCTCCTATTACACTTGCATGAGTATCCTATACCTAAATATATGAGAACTATGATGTTATGCTCCCACAACGCGCACAAGTGTAATACTAGTCTTTTACGCATTATCGATGTCCAATCTCGATAATACTCGACTATGGATATTAATGATTAAACTTTCGTGGATTGATACTGTCTCATATCATCTCAATCCAGAACTAATCATATGGACCATCAATCATTTATACATCTTGGTAATCTAATTACAAATGATAAAAGGGCAATTTCCTTTGTCACATAGTTAATTTGTACAACAACATCATGATATGTACAAATAGTGATGATATGGGTCATAATTGTCCACAGTAGGATGAGACCTAATAAAGATAAAAATTGGTTGCCAATTTACGCAAAAACCCTCAATAAATATTAAGCATTTTCCTTCCATTGAGTGATTCTTAATCAAGATCCAAGATTGGCACTAGTTTGTTGGCCAAAGTCAAGACCTTTGTCCATCGCGGATGTGTTTGAATCATGAAGGCTTTGTTCCATATCGTATGTCTTGTCCAAGTTGTGATTTGTTGGCCAAAGTCAAGATCATTTCTTGTCCATCGACATCGATTATGAAGCTTTCCAAAGTCAATGGGTTCCGCTTAACTGGAATCATTAAGCTTGTTGTGCCAAAGCCAAGGCTTAGTTGATTCAGAGGAAAAAGGTTAGGAAAATATATTGGATATATTGGCATATATATTGTATATATGTTTCGGACTTGGAGGTCCACCTACCGGATCTAGGAATTGGATGAGATCCAATTGATCTTAGAGATCTACCTAGTTAAATATCATACAGCTTGTTGGCCAAAGTCAAGGTTGTGTGTTATTTTACGGGATCCTAGCCCACTAGGAACTAGGTTTCCCGAGTACTCAACAGAGGGTTAGAGGCTCGCTGAAAAATAGTGGGAGGCTAGTATTGAATTTGCAATTTCGTTCAAATACTTAGCTTTACGCGCTTTCAAATTATTTCGTCAATTATTTTAATTAGTTGGACTAATATATTATTATTTTTCTTGTAACAGTTAGACTGTACCCATACATCGTTAATCGAATAGTTGGACTATTGCAGTTAAGGTGACAAGAAAGTTAAGCATTAGGGATATTGTCATGGGCGACAACGTCTTTAATGGCACAAACTTTCAAGACTGGGATATGAATCTCATAATTGTTCTGGGATCCGAGAAGTTACTCTACACTTTAGAGCGACCTCTTGGGCCTAAGCCCCGACCTGATCAATTGCTTGAGCTAGAGCTTTGGAAGACTAATAGCAATGACAATGCGACTGCTCAATCAGTAATGTTTGGTGCTATGACTCCGTAATTTCGTCGTCAAAATAAACGATTATATCCCTATGAGATGATGGCGAAGTTGCATATTCTTCACCGATCTAATCTTAGATCGCAAAGATATGAGTTGCAGAAGAAGCTCTTCTGCACTCGTATGTCAGAGGGTACGTCTGTTGAGCACCATGTGTAACAGATGATTTCTGACATTGAGCAGCTCGGACATATGGGCATCGTCTTCGAGGCTGAGACTTCAGTAGATTTGATCCTACAGTCTCTCCCCGACCCTTGGAGTGGGTTCATCATGAACTACAACATGTTTAACCAAGACCAAACTCTTGGAGAGTTGATGTCCACTCTGCGTGAAGCATAAAAAGAGCTTCTTAAGGGAAAGAAGCGTGAGGCGCACTTTGCTTCAACATCTCAGTCTCTGAGGGCTTGGCCCAAGGCGACTAGAGGTGTTAAGAAAAAGAAGCATAAGAATAAGGGTAAGGCCAAATTGTCAAAGGGTTATGGGAAACCTAAGGACAAATCCCAAGATGTTTGTCTGCAGTGCGGTAAGCGGGGTCACTGGAAGCGTGACTGCCGCGAGTACAAGGCACACATGAAGGAAATCAAAGCGGGCAAGACACCGGCTTCAGGTATGTTTGTTATAGAAATAAACATGTGTACTACTAGATTTAAAAATTGGATTTTTGATTCTGGTTGTGGAACTCATATATGTACTGATGTGCAGGATCTGCAGATTAGCAAGAGACTGGCCTCATGAGAGATTGACCTCCGCGTTGGAAATGGGACACGAGTCACCATTTTGGTCGTTGGCACTTTTATTTTGGAACTTCCCTTGGGGCATGTACTTAAACTTACAGACTGTTATTATGTACCTAGTTTGACTAGAAATATTATTTTTGTATCTATGTTAGCCCAATGTTGGTTACTTTTGTATTTAGAAACACTGGGATAATGTAACAAACAAAAGGCTTAAAGTAAGTAACAAAGATGAAACTTACATGTGGCATTACTGTCTAGGACACATAAACAAGACACGTATATCCACACTTTCGAAGAGTGGGTAATTGGACAGATTTGATCCTAATTCATATGACGTCTGCGAATCTTGTTTATTAGGCAAGATGCCTAAATCACCTTTTAGCGGTAAAGGTGCACGTGCCACCGATCTGTTAGCCCTCGCTCATAGTGACGTATGTGGGCCCATGTCTAGCCAGGCTAGATGTGGATATGAATACTTCGTAACCTTTACAGATGATGCATCGCGTTACGGTTATGTGTATCTTATGAGACACAAGTCGGAAACCTTTGAGAAATTCAAAGAGTTTCGACACGAAGTAGAAAAATAGACCGGTAAAAATATTAAGACATTAAGGTCGGACCGTGGTGGTGAATACTTAAGCAACGAGTTTCTTGATTACTTGAAAGAATATGGTATTCTTTCACAGTGGACTCCTCCCGGAACACCGTAATTAAATGGTGTGTCCGAACGGAGAAACCGAACTTTGTTAGACATGGTAAGGTCTATGATGAGTCGCCACAGAGCTACCTATTTCTTTCTGGGGATAGTCATTGAACATTGAAAAACTTATTTTGAATAAGGTTCCGTCAAATTCTGTTCAACAGACTCCGTATGAAGAATATGGACAGGAAAGAAACCGGGTTTCTCATTCCTGAAGATTTGGGGTTGTTGGGCATACGTCAAACGTTTGGAAGGTACCAAACTTGAACCCAAATCGGATAAATGCCTATTTGTAGTATATCCTAAGGAGACAAAATGATATTACTTCTATCACCCCAAAGAGAACAAAAGTATTTTTTGCTCTACATGCGGTTTTCCTTGAGAAGGAATTCCTAAATGCAGTGATAGTGGGAGGAAAGTAGAACTCGATGAAAATCGGAGTGATACTGTTCCTGGCACGAATCCTTAACAGAACATGAACAGTCCATCAGGGATGAGACTGCACCACACTCTTCGAATACACAAGACCGCATAGGTCGGAGAGAGTCAGAAAACAACCTGAGAGGTATGGGTTTTCTGATCTCACCTCATGTGGATATTAATCTTATTGAGAAGATGAGCCGGCTACGTATGAGAAGCGATACAATGTATCAACTCCGGTTTATGGGCAAGATGCCATGAATTCCGAAATGGATTCCATGTACACCAACCAAGTTTGGACACTAGTTGATGTACCAGAAGGCGTAAAACCCATTGGTTGCAAATTGGTCTTCAAGAAGAAGACCGACATGGATGGCAACATACAAACGTACGAAGCTAGGCTTGTACCGAAAGGGTATCATCAATGACATGGGGTCGATTACGACGAAACTTTTTCACCCGTTGCCATGATTAAATCCATTAGCATAATGCTTGCTATTGCTTCATATTTCGATTACGAGATATGGCAGATGGACGTCAAAACTGCTTTCCTTAACGGAAACCTTTTGGAGGATGTTTATATGAAATAGCCTGACGGTTTTGTCATACCAAGACTTGCAAACAAGGTTTGTAAGTTAAATCGATCCAATTATGGATTGAAGCAAGCATCGCGTTCTTGGAACCAACTTTTTGATGAGATCATAAAAGAATATTATTTCATTCAAAACGAGGATGATCCTTGTGTATATAAGAAGGTTAGTGGGAGCGCACTGACATTCATTGTCCTTTACGTTGATGATGTATTGCTTATTGGCAATGACATTCCCATGTTAACGTCGGTGAAACCTTGGCTTTCATTAAAATTCTCCATAAAGGATCTGGGAGAAGCAGCCTTTATTCTAGGAATAAAGATCTACCGGGATAGATCTAGAAAGCTGTTTGGACTCTCCCAGAGCACGTACATTGACAAAGTGTTGAAGAGATTCAACATGGATCAGTCCAAGAGGGGAATGTTGCCAGCGTCACATGGCGTCACTCTATCTAAGGACATGTGTTCTAAAACTCAAAATGAGAGAGACAACATGAGTCGGATACCGTTCGCCTCGGTAGTCGGATCGATCATGTATGCCATGATATGTACGCGACCTGATGTATCGTATGTCTTTGAGCATGTGTAGTCGCTATCAGGCCGATCTAGGGGATGGTCCACTGGATGGCGGTTAAGAATATCCTAAGTATCTTAGACGAATTAAGGATGCTTTCTTAATCTATGGAGATGATAACTTGAGGTAACTAGGTATACCGATGCAAGTTTCCAAACCGATAAAGACGACTGCAAGTCGCAATCTGGGTACATATTTTGTTTGAATAACAGAGCAGTAAGCTGGAAATCTTCCAAGAAAGAGACTGTTGTCGCTTCAACAACAGAAGCAGAATACATTGCTGCAGCTGAAGCAGTAAAAGAGGCAGTTTGGATCCGTAAATTCCTAATTGGATTAGAAGTAGTTCCGTTAGCAGCTAAGCCCGTTCAATTGTATTGTGACAATAACGGGGCTATAGCGCAGGCTAAGGAACCGCTGTCTCATCAATGATCCAAGCATGTTCTTCGACGTTTCCATCTGATTCGTGAGATCATACATCGTGGTGATGTGAAGATCGAGAAGGTCGCATCAGAGGAAAACATTGCAGATCCGCTAAAAAAGCTGTTCCTCAGCAAAAATTTGAGCGACATGTACATAGTTCAGTATTAGATGCTTGAGTGACTAGCTATAGGCCAAGTGGGAATTGTTAGACAATTATGACCCACAGCGTCACTATTTGTAAAAGACATTGTGGTTTTTGTATAAATTAATTATTAGCAATGAAATTGCATTTTATCATTTTGTAATTTGATTACTTAAATATATAATGATAAAAGTCCTTATGATTAGTTCCAGATTATAAGATATGAGATAGTATCAATCCATAATGGTTTAATCATTAAATATCCCTAGTCGTAGTATTATCGAGATTGGACATCGATAATGCGGAATAAACTAGTATTGCACTTGTGCGTGTTATGGAAGCGTAACATCATAGTTCTCATATATTTAAGTATTGGATAATTATGCAAGTGTGATAGGAGTGTTGTGTTTACCGATGGTACGGAAACAGCTTCGCTATGGATAGACCACGGAATCCCATTGGTAGTATGACTATGTGTCTATGGGAATCCGCATCAGGGTAGGTGTATTTGGTCTTAACCTGAGGCTTGCATCGCTAGTACTTGCGACACTCAATACGCTTTGGTTTTGGTCATCCAGGACTTTAACAGGTTCCGTGTACGCCTCTTATGGGTTTATTGAGAATCTTAGTGTATTGGGTGTGATGTCAAGATGGAAGTATCACTTCAGTCGTATGGAGATGATGATCATGCAGGGATACGGAACTGGTACTCTAAATGGTTCCAACCATCGGGATAATATGACATGGTCATGATTATCCGATTAAAGAGACTAGTTGCTTGTAATCCGATATATGCTTCGTACGGGGCAGACACTATTCCAGCCTCAGGCCTTACATGTGACATCCGATACTAGATCGCAATTCGTAATACTACGTATACTACGCCTGATATAGATTATATATTCCATTAAGAATATTTCTGGAGAATTGGGTAGGCATGGCGCTTTGCTAGAAGCCAACCTTGTCTCGTAAATCGGTAAGAACGTAGTACAAGGTACGTACGTGTTCGGATTGACCGACGACCGGATTTACTGCCAACATATCCAGGGATCTCTTGGGTCGCTTCCCGAAGATTCACCGATGACGTATGATTTGAGCATAATTAATCTGTAATTAATTACAGAGAGATTTTATCTAGAATAAAATACTATTTGAAGAGAGAGAACGATTAATTTGGAATTATTCGATAAAATATATATTCGATATATTAAACGAAATTAGATTTCGACGCGGAATTAAAATTGGATTTTAATTCGGGCAAACGAATTAATTTAGAATTAATTCACGAAGATGTGAATAGTAATTTTGCTTGGCATAATTATTTAATTACGTCGCAATGGAAAATTTGTTAATTCGGAATTAGCGAACCCAAGCCCGGGATGTGTTGCGGGCCCACTCGGATTTTGAATCAAGTGGGGCCCACATGTCATATCATTGTCACTTTAATTACTTTTTGGTGATGGGTTTTGGTGAAGGCATAATGATGACTTGTAAAACACATTTTGTAAGTAATGATTGAAAGACTTTTACCAAATGTTTGGTATATATTTCATTTGATTTTTGAAATCAAATAATTCACTCATTCACTCACTCTCTCACGGTTTCACCAAAAAGAAAACCTATCCGTCTCTTTGCCTCCCATTGCCGAGAATTGCAAGGAAGATTAAGAAAATTTGTTGCAAATTTTCTAAGTTGCTAGCACATCAAGGAATCATCCAAGGTGATAGGGAAACCATCCCAAAAGCTTGGAATCAAAGGATAAAGCTTGGAGCTTGGATCTAATCCTCAAAGAGGAGCTTGGCCGAAAACTTGGAGGGAAAAAGTTTTGAATTTGACGCATCCTAAATCCGTTCAATGTAAGTATGATTCCGCCATACTTTACTTTTGTATTCACATTTTTTGTTGCTTACTATGATCTTGGATTGTCTTAGAGACCAACAATGTTATCAGAGCCATGAATAAGATGAAATATACTTAGGGGGTTATATACTAAAATTTGGGTAAATTTGATTTGAGCATGATTTAACCAATTGTTTGTTTGAGCATGCTTGTATGTGGATAACTTGGAGTTATATGTGATCAATTTGAAGAAAATTGAATTGGATTAATTTTCCCCAATTTTTTGCATCATGGCCGAATGTATGATAAACCATAATGTCATGGTATTTTTTGTTTTTTGATCATTGGATGAGTTGAAAGACATGGTTATATTGATTTAAGATTCAATCGGATTGAAATCGGAATCGAATATAAAAACCCTCAAAATGCCGCGAGCTTCTAAGCATGAAATGAGATAATTTTTTGTTTCAATAATGTTGGACATGTGTTGAACAAATTAAAGCATGATTAATTGATTAAATTGATATTTTGGAAATGTTAATTTAGATAATTATTAATGTAATACACTTTAATTAATTAAATTATGAAATTTGGAATTTTAAAATTTAATTAGTTCGGCTTAATTTAGAATTGGGCTTAAAATGTTGTATTTGGGCCTAATGGGCTTGGTTGGGCCAAGTTGGTTTAGGTCAATTGGATTGGATCCAATTGGGCCTAAATCATTCCATTAAGTCTAAATATGACAAATGGACCTTTTTGTTTAATTGGGCATTACGGGCCGAATTGGTTTCTTGGCAAATAGGGTGATTCCTTAATTGGGCTTTGGTATTTGGGTTTGACCCATATTGACCAAAGTCCATGCCTTAAGAGACTAATTGAAAGCCCATTGGACTTTAATTAAACTACATTGATGTTAATTGGGCTTTGAGACCCATTTAGATTAGATTTGGAATCTAAGTCGTAAAGGCACATTAAAAGTGTAGTTATTTAATTTAGAATTAAATATGGAATTAGTATTGAATACGAATTAAATTAGATTTAAATTGTAGTTCGATATAATTCAAGAATTCGTACTTTGAGTACTTATTCTTAAACGAGTTGGACTCGCGCAAAATCAAATCATTGTTTGAACATTGGATGATCACTTTATTCAAAGATTGATTAATTGGATTAGATTGATTGAATAACATGTTTTGTGTGAATACATGGATGTGTTGAATGAAAAATGCATATCGGATGGATATTAGAAGGGAAAGGGTAATTTTGGAAATTGTTGTAAATTTAGAATTTATTAAATTGGACCTGCGAGTCCAGCCTTATCTCTCTTGATTCTTCGTAATTCTATTCTCACCTAATTCCCCTCAATGTTAATGAGGTTTCTTTCATTGTATTATGTAATTGGTTAGAAGTAAGAATAGTGCTAGGCCGGGGAGAGGAAAGTGAGTGATTTGTTCTAGGAACAATCTGTAAGATATCCATCCGCATATCATTATTAATTTATTTTCGCACCTTATTATGCTTTGAGAATGCATGCTTAAGGGTGTATGATGAGACCTAACAAAGATAATAAATTGGTTGCCAATTTACGCGAAAAATCCTCAATAAATATTAAGCATTTTCCATCCATTGAGTGATTCTTACTCAAGATCCAAGATTGGCACTGGTTTTTTGGCCAAAGTCAAAACCTTTGTCCATCGCGGATGTGT
This sequence comes from Zanthoxylum bungeanum, assembly GCA_019454045.1. Classification (NCBI taxonomy): domain Eukaryota; kingdom Viridiplantae; phylum Streptophyta; class Magnoliopsida; order Sapindales; family Rutaceae; genus Zanthoxylum; species Zanthoxylum bungeanum. Next base: position 31,102 of record SKCR01054141.1, on the reverse strand, counting down.
TTGAATCATGAAGGCTTTGTTCCATATCGTATGTCTTGTCCAAGTTGTGATTTGTTGGCCAGAGTCAAGATCACTTCTTGTCCATCGACATCGATTATGAAGCTTTCCAAAGTCAATGGGTTCCGCTTAACTGGAATCATTAAGCTTGGTGTGCCAAAGCCAAGGATTAGTTGATTCAGAGGAAAAAGGTTAGGAAAATATATTGGATATATTGGCATCTATATTGTATATATGTCTCCGACTTGGAGGTCCACCTACCGGATCTAGGAATTGGATGAGATCCAATTGATCTTAGAGATCTACCTAGTTAAATATCATACAGCTTGTTGGCCAATGTCAAGGTTGTGTGTTATTTAACGGGATCCTAGCCCACTAGGAAACTAGATTTCCCGAGTACTCAACAGAGGGTTAGAGGCTCGCCGAAAAATAGTGGGAGGCTAGTATTGAAATTGTAATTTCGTTCAAATACTTAGCTTTAAGCGCTTTCAAAATTATTTCGTCAATTATTTTTATTAGTTGGACTAATATATTATTATTTTTCTTGTAACAGTTAGACTGTACGTACGTGCCAAATTTGGGCCAAGGGTAAAATTGTCTTTCCATTCAAAACCAATGTCAGATAAAGGCCCATAGACAGAGATACTGAATACCGGAAGCCCAAGGTAAAGCCCAACAAAACCCTTATTCCACTTGCAGAAAATGATTCATACATAAAGACAAATCTGTACCAACATTTCCCACTTACCCTAATCATAATCGAACTGCTCCACTTTAATCACTATAAAGATATCTTGGCACATTGTGGGACTTATGCCAGCTGCAAAAGTCACTCACCTTCAACTATAAATTGCAACAAAATACGAGAAACATGAGGAGACTTCTTTCTGACAAGGAGACTTCTTTCTGACAAGCCTCTACTCTCTGACACTAGCTCTCTCAGAGCTCTCCATCCCCCTTATACACTTACCACCGCCCTCACGGCCACCCAAAGAGTTCAAGGTAACATCAACCTTGCTTTCCAATTTACATATTTACTGCTCATTTACTACTACTACTGACTTGAGCGTTGGAGTGCCCCCCGCACCCACCACACCGGTGGGCAGTCTGCTCCCGCTCACTCTACCTTTGTCTTGCAGGATCGCTAATGCCCCCAACCTACAAATTCTGATTGTGTGACCTCGGCCGAATTCCAACGTCCACAATTTGGCGCCCACCGTGGGGCCTTAGCGATTCATAGCAAGTAAAGACCACTCAGTCTACAACCCTTACAAACAGACACCAGATCCTATGGTGGCATAATTAGCCACTCTACAAAACAGTTACGATCAATGGCAGATGGAAATTGATCCCTGTAAAACTCCAGTACTAATCTCCAATAGTATTTGTAACATAATTCATTCTTCGGCCCCTCAAAGGCGTGAGGCTACAACTTTTTCCAACTATCTTATCAACCCATTTTCTTATGAGCATTCAAGAATATGACAAGTGAAAATTCATCATCAAAGAACAATCAATTTAATCACCAAAAAAGCCATCACATTTCACCAACCGATCTTTCATAACAAGTCACATCTTCCATGTGAAATGAAATATTGGAGTAATTCTCTCCTGTCTACATTAAGTCGAACTATCAATAAGGAAAAGTTGAGTCTGGATAACATCAACACTCTTTCCCAATAAAGCATCAACTTCATACTACATGAATGGATTGTCACTACCTCAGGACAACATGGGAAAATTATCATTGATAGAATGTCATCCATTCCAGTCGACATGAAAGATGACATAAGTGGATAGTTATTTTCTTCAGACGAAAGGGATAAATCTCAATCTTTTTCATACGACATGAAAGTTGTGTCGTCTACCTCAGACAATGCTAATAGGATTGTCATCCCATTCAGAGGACGTGGAAGGATTGCCATCTCCCCCTGTCTAAATGAAAATCCAGACTACGTGAAAGGTATGTTTTCTTATCCAGTCTACATGAAATGATTTTCATCTATTTTAATATGAAATGTATGGATATCATTAACTTCAGACTACATAGGAAATCATTCATCATGTCTAGTAGAATGATTATTTTCACAGAAATTCATAAGTCCGATAGAGCGAAGACTTTCTTGAACCATTATTAGGCTTAGACGACACTAGCCTCATAAATTCTTATCAGACCCAGTAGAGTGGACTCTTATCCATCTCCATCAGATTCAGTAGACAATAGATTTATGGACACTCATAGGGTCTAGTCTACCGTGGTTCTATTGACCTTCACCAAGTCTAAAGACTGGACATGATATTTTTTTTTTTTAAAAAAAAAAAAAACACTACATATGCAGGATGAATGGTCCAACACACAATAAAATGGTACACTCACCCAAGCTTCATTGGCAGCCCATGTTAAATAAGAAAACACAAAAATAAACCCTTGTCATAAGCCATAGAAAAAAAAAAGGTGCTGCCATTTTGTGCATTGGTAGTATACTCATCAAGGCCCTACACTTTATGGTTCGACATGTTGTTCATTGGAATTTTATTGATGTATTTCTTCAACAAACGTGATTGGCATTTGGTGCATTGAATTGTTGGTAATATATTTCTTCAACAAACATAAGTATGTCCTACACCTTATTGTTTGGAATGTTATGCATTGGAGTCTTGTTATTGTAATCATCAATAGCAACTCGTTGCCACTTATGTCGCTAAGGCCGCATATGTAACCAAACTCAACCAAATTTGCATATCCATTCGTTACAACCACAAGCCCACAACGAGCCCAATGGGTGCTTAATCAAATATGCGGGCCCAAGCATGCTCACATTTTGAGAAGTTAGTCGTATGGAAAAATAACAACTTGTCATAAGAACCACGTAACAACCATGCGCATAAAGCCTTAATAACATAAAATACCAACCCCACCTGGAAAGTCAAACCGTGGTAGCTACCCTGAAAATAATTGGAAGCTGAAGGGGCGCATTTCATGCTACATGCACATGGTGTGGCCTCGTCTATGTGGGATGAAAAGTTGCTACATGCCTACAGTCCATATGAGAGTAAAATGTGTTCTTTTGAGGAGCTATGACATTTGGTGCCATGCTACCTATGCATTGTGATTTTCTTGGACCGAAATGCCCTTCAATCTCAACATGTGTGTTGGAGTGTAGGCAATTGGAATCTTGGTAGTTTACTCATGGGTCCTACACTTTCTTTAACATGCATGCGCGACTCATCCACCATAGTTCACGCTCCTTCCGACATTTTACCAACTGGAAAATCAATGTGCATGGAGGTTGGTATTCGACTTTTGTATTTTGGCAGTCTACATGTGGCTTCATTTGTGTATGATGAAAATGGCCATAGCTTCTTGGCCTTTTATGCATGGAGTCTAGTATTCGACTTTTGTATTTTGGCAGTCTACATGTGGCTTCATTTGTGTAGGATGAAAATGGCCATAGCTTCTTGGCCTTTTGTGCATGGAGTCTAGCATTCGACTTTTGTATTTTGGCAGTCTACATGTGGCTTCATTTATGTAGGATGAAAATGGCCATAGCTTCTTGGCCTTTTGTACATGGAGTCTAGCATTTGTCCTTTGTATTTTGGCAGTATACATGTGGCTTCATTTGTGTAGGATGAAAATGGCCATAGCTTCTTGGCCTTTTGTGCATGGAGTCTAGCATTTGTCCTTTGTACTTTGGCAGTATACATGTGGCTTCATTTGTGTAGGATGAAAATGGCCATAGCTTCTTGGCCTTTTGTGAATGGAATCTAGCATTTGTCTTTGGTTCTTTAGCAGTTTATATGTGGCTTCATACATGTAGGATCACAATAGCCTTAAGCATCTTGGCCTTTTGTGACCATGTTGTCGTATGGAAGCTTATTTATCTCTAAGGCTTGAAAACTTTATAATTTTTCAAAGCCATATGTGAGTTGGCCTTGATAGTGGGTTGGGCTCTGTTTGGAATTCAAGATATCCACACAACATCATGGGAAGGGACAGTTGCCATTTTCGAAAAGCATTTTATGGTAAAAGAACCAGCAGCAAGTTAACGAACTGACTGGAACAACCTCAGGTAAGTACCGATTTATTACACAGGCAAGGAAAGATAAGAACAGATTCTGCTCTCACATTAAAGGCCAAGTGGCAGTGAAATTGATTCAGTTCTCACATAATTCAATTTAAAACTCATCCAAGTTTTTGTTGGCAATGCATTACTTGGTCGACTTTAACTTCAATATTTCGATAGATTTTTGAATTAATGATGGAATTGTAATTGTTATGTACCAAGAGCCACAAAAATCCTACAACCTAGGTGAGGCCATGAACCATGGAAAACAATGAAAAATGCGCCCATTCGTGCATGGTTCATGAATCGATCCTACGTGAAAGAGAGAGCCTGAAAGAGGAATCTATCATCCACTCACAATTGAACCCCACTTTTGTAGCATGAAATCAGAGTTAATTAACAAAACTACATGCTACAAAACTCAAGCTTTGTAAAGTCAATTTTAGCACACTGCCAAGAGGCTCCATACGACATTATACGAACGAAACTCAAAAATTAGAAAGATGGTCCATACTACATTACATGAAGGCTCAGAAGACATTGAAGGATAGTCACCCTCTCGAGACAACATAGATGAAATTTCATCTCCAAATCACATGAAAGGTTAGACATCATTTCAATGCTACATTGATTTAATATTACCAACTTCATAATACATATGGAATTTTCTATCATGCCTAGTAGAATGAAAAACTCTCTTAGATCTCATTGAGGTCCAATCGACCAACCTTTATCAGGTTAGGTAGTATGGAAATTTTATGTGACTTTCATCAAAGATCATTGTATTGTAGTATCATTGACCTTAGTTAGGTCTTGTATAATTAGTAATGACCTTGATAGGCATCCATCTCTTCCATACTACATGTGAAGATAATCATCTCCACACTACGTATGAAGATTATCATCTGACTCCAGACTTTGTGGATAGATTTCCATAAACCCTTGAGAGCATTGGAAAAGTGTCATGAACCATATCAGGTCCATTCGACAATAGTCTCATGGTCAGGTAGAATGAAAATTCATTTGGACCTTCATCAGGTTCATTCGACAGTAGTCTCGTAGAATGGAGATGACATTGATGGCTTTCATCAAGTTCATTCCATTGTAGTATCATTGGCCTTCTTCAGGTCTATTATAGTGAGTGATGACCTTTGACCTTCATCAGGTCCATTCGACAAACTTCATTCGACAGTAGTATTGTAGAAGTGTGAAGAGTGATAACCTTGACAGATATTCTCCAAGTTCATTCTGCCATAGTCTCATGGACCTTCATCAGGTCTAGGAGAGTGAGTGATGAATTCTTTGGACTTTCATAAAATTCATTCGACCGTAGTCTCATAAATCCTCATCAAGAGAATAAGTAATTTCATTCTTTGGACTTTCATAAAGTCCATTCGACAAGTCCATTCGACAGTAGTCTCGAGACCTTCATCAGGTGTTGTAGTATGAAGATTCACATAGATATTCATTAGGTTCATTCGACTGTGCCTTATGGACTTTCACAGGTCCATTTGATAGTTCATTCGACAATAGTATCATGGACCTTCATCAGAACTAGTAGTATGAGAAGGAAAGACTCTCATAGAACTTCTTCAAGTCTAGTAGTATCAAGATCCTCATTGACTCATATTAGATCTTGTAGAATGAAGACCCCCATGGATCTTCATCATATATAATATGTGTAGACTCCCATGTACCTACTTTAGGTATAGTGGAGTGTGTAGACTTTCTTGGACCTTCATCGGGTAATGTAAGCTCTGATGTACTTTTTCAAAGTGTTGTAGAATGAAATCTTCTTAAACTTTCATCAGATCTATTATTTGTAGACTGCCTTATAAATTTATCAATATGTATGGTCGTCTTGATACATAAGACAATGGAACATCCTCCATATGGAACAATGCCCATTTGACTCAGGAATAGTCAAATAGAAGATCTGACCTTCATCTGGTCAGAATATATTGTAATTCCCCTGGTCATTTGACCCGTAGTATGGGGATTATCCTGACCTTCATCTGGTTCAGTCGACAAGGGACATTCCCCTAGACTCATGTCGAGTCAAGTAAACTCCTGAACCACCGTTTGGTTCAGTCGACAAGGGACATTCCCCTAGACTCATGTCGAGTCAAGTAAACTCCTGAACCACCGTTTGGTTCAGTCGACAAGGGACATTCCCCTGGACTCATGTCGAGTCAAGTAAACTCCTGAACCACCGTTTGGTTCAGTCGACAAGGGACATTCCCCTGGACTCATGTCGAGTCAAGTAAACTCCTGAACCACCGTTTGGTTCAGTCGACAAGGGACATTCCCCTGGACTCATGATGAGTCAAGTAAACTCCTGAACCACCGTTTGGTTCAGTCGACAAGGGACATTCCCCTGGACTCATGTCGAGTCAAGTAAACTCCTGAACCACCGTTTGGTTCAGTCAACAAGGGACATTCCCCTAGACTCATGTCGAGTCAAGTAAACTTCTGAACCACCGTTTGGTTCAGTCGACAAGGGACATTCCCCTGGACTCATGTCGAGTCAAGTAAACTCCTGAACCACCGTTTGGTTCAGTCGACAAGGGACATTCCCCTGGACTCATGTCGAGTCAAGTAAACTCCTGAACCACCGTTTGGTTCAGTCGACAAGGGACATTCCCCTGGACTCATGTCGAGTCAAGTAAACTCCTGAACCACCGTTTGGTTCAGTCGACAAGGGACATCCCCCATGGCTCATGTAGAGTCAATTGATTATCCTAATCTTCATCCGGATCAGTCGACTGGGGACATCCCCCTGGACTCATGTAGAGTCAATTGATTATCCTGATCATCATCTGAATCAGTCGACTGGGGACATCCCCCATGGCTCAGAAAGAGTCAATTGATTATCCTGATCATCATCTGGATCAGTCGACTGGGGACATCCCCCATGGCTCAGAAACAGTCAATTGATTATCCTGATCATCATCTGGATCAGTCGACTGGGGACATCCCTCATGGCTCATAAAGAGTCAATTGATTATCCTGATCATCATCTGAATCAGTCGACTGGGGACACATCCCTCATGGCTCATAAGAGTCAATTGATTATCCTGATCATCATCTGAATCAGTCGACTGGGGACATCCCCCATGGCTCAGAAAGAGTCAATTGATTATCCTGATCATCATCTGAATCAGTCGACTGGGGACATCCCCCATGGCTCAAAAAGAGTCAATTGATTATCCTGATCATCATCTGGATCAGTCGACTGGGGACATCCCTCATGGCTCATAAAGAGTCAATTGATTATCCTGATCATCATCTGAATCAGTCGACTGGGGACATCCCTCATGGCTCATAAAGAGTCAATTGATTATCCTGATCTTCATCTGTATCGGTCGACTGGGGACATCCCCCATGGCTCATAAAGAGTTAATTGATTATCCTGATCTTCATCTGGATCAGTCGACTGGGGACATCCCCAATGGCTCATAAAGAGTCAATTTCAGCACATGACCTTTATCTGGTCTAGAAAAATTTGAAAACTCTCCTGGTCCTTGACCAGTAATATGGAAATTGTCCTGGCCTTTATCTGGTTCAATCGACCAAGGATATCCCATGGCTCATGCCAAACCAAGTTGAAGACTTGGACTACTCTTAGTCCAAAATACATTGAATTCTCTCTGTCGTGTATGAACTATGCATTCTTGACAGATACTCTTATATCTTGTTTCATGTATAGAAATACTCTCCAAGTCAAAGAACTTCTTGACTTAGAGAGTAGGGGACAAACTGTACGTGCCAATTTGGGCCAAGGGTAAAATTGTCTTTCCATTCAAACCAATGTCAGATAAGGCCCATAGACAGAGATACTGAATACCGGAAAGCCCAAGGTAAAGCCCAACAAAACCCTTATTCCACTTGCAGAAAAATGATTCATACATAAAGACAAATCTGTACCAAACATTTCCCACTTACCCTAATCATAATCGAACTGCTCCACTTTAATCACTAAATAAAGATATCTTGGCACATTGTGGGACTTATGCCAGCTGCAAAAGTCACTCACCTTCAACTATAAATTGCAACAAAATACGAGAAACAGGAGGAGACTTCTTTCTGACAAGGAGACTTCTTTCTGACAAGCCTCTGCTCTCTGACACTAGCTCTCTCAGAGCTCTCCATCCCCCTTATACACTTACCACCGCCCTCACGGCCACCCAAAGAGTTCAAGGTAACATCAAACCTTGCTTTCCCATTTACATATTTACTGCTCATTTCATACTACTGACTTGAGCGTTGGAGTGCCCCCGGCACCCACCACACCGGTGGGCAGTCTGCTCCCGCTCACTCTACCTTTGTCTTGCAGGATCGCTAATGCCCCCAACCTACAAATTCTGATTGTGGACCTCGGCCGAATTCCAGCGTCCACAGTACCCATACATCGTTAATCGAATAGTTGGACTATTGCGGTTAAGATGACAGGAAAGTTAAGCATTAGGGATATTGTCATGGGCGACAACGTCTTTAATGGCACAAACTTTCAAGACTGGGATATGAATCTCAGAATTGTTCTGGGATCCGAGAAGTTACTTTACACTTTAGAGCGACTTCTTGGGCCTAAGCCCCGACCTGATCAGTTACTTGAGCTAGAGCTTTGGAAGACGCATAGCGATGACAATGTGACTGCTCAATCAGTAATGCTTGCTGCTATGACACCGCAATTCCGTCGTCAAAACAAGGGATTGGATCCCTATGAGATGATGGTGAAGTTGCATGATCTTCACCGATCTAATCTTATATCGCAAAGATATGAGTTGCAGAAGAAGCTCTTCCGCGCTCGCATGTCAGAGGGTACGTTTGTTGAGCACCATGTGTCACATATGATTGCTGACATTGAGCAGCTCGGACAGATGGGCATCGTCTTCGAGGCTGAGACTTCAGTAGATTTGATCCTACAGTCTCTCCCCGACCCTTGGAGTGGGTTCATCATGAACTACAACATGTTGAACCAAGACCAAACTCTTGGAGAGTTGATGTCCACTCTGCGTGAAGCAGAAAAAGAGCTTCTTAAGGGCAAGAAGCGTGAGGCGCACTTTGCTTCAACATCTCAGTCTCCGAGGGCTTGGCCCAATGCGACTGGAGGTGTTAAGAAGAAGAAGCATAAGATGAATGGCAAGGCCAAATCGTCAAAAGGTTCTGGGAAACCTAAGGACAAATCCCAAGATGTTTGTCTGCAATGCGGCAAGCGGGGTCACTGGAAGCGTGACTGCCGCGAGTACAAGGTACACATGAGGGAAATCAAAGCGGGCAAGGCACCGACTCCAGGTATGTTTGTTATAGAAATAAACATGTCTACTACTAGTTTTAAAATTGGATTTTTGATTCTGGTTGTGGAACTCATATATGTACTGATGTGCAGGATCTGCAGATTAGCAGGAGACTAGCCTCATGAGAGATTGACCTTCGCGTTGGAAATGGGACACGAGTCGCCATTTTGGCCGTTGGCACTTTTATTTTGGAACTGCCCTCGGGGCATGTACTTAAACTTACAGACTGTTATTATGTACCTAGTTTGACTAGGAATATTATTTCTGTATCTATGTTATCCCAATGTGGGTATACTTTTGTATTTAGAAACACTGGGTGTTTTATGTATAAAAATGATATGGAAATTTGCACTGCTGATGTAAATAATGGTATATATTTTGAATATGAATCAATCTTAAACATATAATGTAACAAACAAAAGGCTTAAATTAAGTAACAAAGATGAAACTTACATGTGGCATTATCGTGTGGGACACATAAACAAGACACGTATATCCACACTTTCAAAGAGTGGGTACTTGGACAGATTTGATCCAAATTCATATGACGTCTGTGAATCTTGTTTATTAGGCAAGATGCCTAAATCACCTTTTAGCGGTAAAGGTGCACGTGCCACCGATCTATTAGCCCTCGTTCATAGTGACGTATGTGGGCCCATGTCTAGCCAGGCTAGAGGTGGATATGAATACTTCATAACCTTTACGGATGATGCATCGCGTTATGGTTATGTGTATCTTATGAGACACAAGTCGGAAACCTTTGAGAAATTCAAAGAGTTTCGACACGAAGTAGAAAAACAGACCGGTAAAAGTATTAAGACATTACGGTCGGACTGTGGTGGCGAATACTTAAGCAACGAGTTTCTTGATTACTTGAAAGAATATGGTATTCTTCCACAGTGGACTCCTCCCGGAACACCGCAATTAAACGGAGTGTCAGAACAGAGAAACCAAACTTTGTTAGACATGGTAAGGTCTATGATGAGTCGCACAGAGCTACATATTTCCTTCTGGGGATATGCATTGAACAGTGAAATACTTATTTTGAATAAGGTTCCGTCAAAGTCTGTTCAACAGACTCCGTATGAAATATGGACAGGAAAGAAACCGGGTTTCTCATTCCTGAAGATTTGGGGATGCTGGGCATACGTCAAACGTTTGGAAGGTACCAAACTTGAACCCAAATCGGATAAATGCCTATTTGTAGGATATCCTAGGGAAACCAAATGATATTACTTCTATCACCCACAAGAGAACAAAGTATTTGTTGCTCTACATGCGGTTTTCCTTGAGAAGGAATTCCTAAATACAGTGATAAGTGGGAGGAAAGTAGAACTCGATGAAAATCGAAGTGATACTGTTCCTGGCACAGAATCCTTAACGGAACATGAACAGTCCATCATGGATTAGACTGCACCACAATCTTCGTATACACAATGACCGCGTAGGTCAGAGAGAGTCAGAAAACAACCTGAGAGGTATGGGTTTCTGATCTCACCTCATGTGGACATTAATCTTATTGAGGAAGATGAGCCGGCTACATATGAGGAAGCGATACAAGGTATCAACTCCGGTTTATGGCAAGATGCCATGAATTCCGAAATGGATTCCATGTACACCAACCAAGGTTGGACACTGGTTGATGCACCAGAAGGCGTAAAGCCCATTGGTTGCAAATGGGTCTTCAAGAAGAAGACCGACATGGATGGCAACATACAAACGTACAAAGCTAGGCTTATACCGAAAGGGTATCGTCAACGACATGGTGTCGATTACGACGAAACTTTTTCACTCGTTGCCATGATTAAATCCATTAGGATAATGCTTGCTATTGCTGCATATTTTGATTACGAGATATGGCAGATGGACGTCAAAACCGTTTTCCTTAACGGAAACCTTTTAGAGGATGTTTATATGCAATATCCTGACGGTTTTGTCATACCAAGACTTTCAAACAAGGTTTGTAAGTTAAATCGATCCATTTATAGATTGAAGCAAGCATCGCGTTCTTGGAACCAACTTTTTGATGAGATCATAAAAGAATATGATTTCGTTCAAAACGAGGATGATCATTGTGTATATAAGAAGGTTAGTGGGATCGCACTGACATTCATTGTCCTTTACATTGATGATGTATTTCTTATTGGCAATGACATTCCCATGTTAACGTCGGTGAAAGCTTGGCTTTCATTAAAATTCTCCATGAAGGATCTGGGAGAAGCAGCCTTTATTCTAGGAATAAAGATCTACCGGGATAGATCTAGAAAGCTGTTTGGACTCTCCCAGAGCACGTACATTGACAAAGTGTTGAAGATATTCAACATGGATCAGTCCAAGAGGGGACTGTTGCCAGTGTCACATGTCGTCACTCTATCTAAGGACATGTGTCCTAAAACTCAAAATGAGAGAGACAACATGAGTCGGATACCGTTCGCCTCAGCAGTCGGATTCCATTGTATTGTGACAATAACGGGGCTATAGCGTAGGCTAATGAACCGCGGTCTCATCAACGATCAAAGCATGTTCTTCGACGTTTCCATCTGATTCGTGAGATCATACATCGTGGCGATGTGAAGATCGAGAAGGTCGCGTCAGAGGACAACATTATAGATCCGCTGACAAAAGCTATTCCTCAGCAAAGTTTGAGCGACATGTACATAGTTCAGGTATTATATGCTTGAGTGACTGGCTATAGGCCAAGTGGGAAATTGTTAGACAATTATGACCCATAGCGTCACTATTTGTAAAAGACATTGTGGTTTTTGTACAAATAATTATGTAGCAATGGAAATTGCATTTTATCATTTTGTAATTTGATTACTTAAATATATAAATGATAAAAGTCCTTATGATTAGTTCCGGATTATAAGATATGAGACAGTATCAATCCATAACGGTTTAATCATTAAATATCCCTAGTCGTAGTATTATCGAGATTGGACATCGATAATGCGGAATAAACTAGTATTGCACTTGTGCGTGTTATGGAAGCGTAACAGCATAGTTCTCATATATTTAAGTATTGGATACTTATGCAAGTGTGATAGGAGGTTGTTTTTACCGATGGTACAGAAACAGCTTCGCTCTGGATAGACCACGCAGAATCCCATTGGTAGTATGACTATGTGTCTATGGGAATCCGCATCAGGGTAGGTGTATTTATTTAACCTGAGACTTGCATCGCTAGTACTTGCGACAATCAATACGCTTTGGTTTTGGTCGTCCAGGACTTTAACAGGTTCTGTGTACGCCTCTTCTGGGTTTATTGAGAATCGTACTTTATTGGGTGTGATGTCAAGATGGAAGTATCACTTCAGTCATATGGAGATGATGATCACGCAGGGATACAGAACTGGTACTCTAAATGGTTGCAACCATTTAGGATAATATGACTTGGTCATGATTATCCGATTAAAGAGACTAGTGTTTGTAATCTGATATATGCTTCGTACGGGACAAACACTATTCCAGCCCCAGGCCTTGCATGTGACATCCGATACAAGATCGCAATACGCAATACTACGTATACTACGCCTGATATAGATTATATATTCCATTAAGAATATTTCTGGAGAATTGGGTAGGCACGGTGCTTTGCTAGAAGCCAACCATGTCTCGTAAATCGGTAAAAATATAGTATGAGGTACGTACTTGTTTGGATAGTCCGACGATCGGATTTACTACCAACATATCCAGGGATCTCTTGGGTCGCTTCCCGAAGATTCACCGATGACGTATGATTCGAGCATAATTAATGTGGGATTAATTACGGAGAGATTTTATCTAGGATAAAATACTATTTGAAGAGAGAGAACGATTAATTTGGAATTAATCGATAAAATAATATATTTGATATATTAAACGAAATTAGATTTCGACGCGGAATTAAAATTGGATTTTAATTCGGGCAAACGAATTAATTTAGAATTAATTAGCAAGCGACGTGAATAGTAATTTTGCTTGGCATAATTATTTAATTAAATTTGATTTAATTACGTCGCAACCGAAAATTCGTTAATTCGGAATTAGCGAACCCGAGCCCGGGATGTGTTGCGGGCCCACTCAGATTTTGAATCAAGTGGGGCCCACATGTCACATCACTTGTCACTTTAATTACTTTTTGGTGATGGGTTTTGGTGAAGGCATGATGATGACTTGTAAAACACATTTTGTAAGTAATTATTGAAAGACTTTTACCAAATGTTTGGTATATCTTTCATTTGATTTTTGAAATCAAATAATTCACTCATTCACTCTCTCTCTCACGATTTCACCACAAAGAAAACCTCTCCCTCTCTTTGCCTCTCATTGCCGAGAATTGCAAGGAAGATTAAGAAAATTTGTTGCAAATTTTCTAAGTTGCTAGCACATCAAGGAATCATCCAAGGTGATAGGGAAACCATCCCAAAAGCATGGAATCAATGGACAAAGCTTGGAGCATGGATCTCATCCCCAAAGAGGAGCTTGGCCGGAACCGAAACCGAAACCGATTTCGCTCACCCCTAATCTCACCTCATGAAGATGTCAATCTTATTGAGGAAGACGAACCGGCTACGTATGAGGAAGTGATACAAGGTATCGACTCCCTATTATGGCAAAGTGCCATGAAGTCCGAAATTGATTCCATGTATACCAACCAAGTTTAGACACTGGTTGATGTACCGGAAGGCATTGTGCCTATTGGTACTAAATGAGTCTTCAAGGAAGCCAAACATGGATGGCAACATACAAACGTACAAAGCTAGGCTTGTAGCGAAAATGTATCGTTATCAACATCGTGTCGATTACGACGAAACCTTTTACTCGTTGCCATGATTAAATCCATTCAGATAATGCTTGCTAATGCTGCATGTTTCATTTATTAAATATGACAGCTGAATATCAAAACCGTTTTCCTTCAACGGAAACCTTTTGGAGGATGTTTATAAACATCCTAACGGTTTTGTCGTACCAAAACAAGCAAACAAGGTTTGCAAGTTAATTCAATCCATTTATGGATTGTAGCAAGCATTGCGTTCTTGGAACTAATGTTTTGATAAGATCATAATGGTATATGATTTAATTCAAAACGAAGATAATTCTTGTGTATATAAGAAGGTTAGTGGGAGCGCACTGACAATGATTGTCCTATATAATGATGACATATCATTTCTTGGAAATGACATTCCCATAAAACAATCGGTGAAAGCTTGGCTTTCATTAAAATTCTCCATGGAATACTTGGTAGATGCAACCTTTATTCTAGGAATAAGGATCTACTGGGATAGATCTAAAAGTTGTTGGCACTCTCCGAGAACTCGTACATTTTGAAATGTACGTGACCTGGTGTCTCATATGCTTTGAGCATTTAGAGTCACAAATGGGCCGATCCAGGTGATGGTCACTGGATTGATGTTAAGAACATCCTTAAGTATCTTAGATGAACTAAAGATGCTTTCTTAAGCTATGGAGAAGGAGAACTTGAAGTGACTAGGTTCACCGTTGCAAGTTTCCTAACCGAAAAAAATGACTATAGGTCATAATAAGGGTACTATATAGTTTGAATAACGGAACAATGAGCTGGAAATCTTCCAAGCAAGATATTGTTGCCGAATAAACAACAAAAGCAGAATATTACTGCAGCTGAGGCAGCAAAAAAACAATTTTGGATCTATAAAATTCCTAATTAGATTATGAGTAGTTCTGTTAGCATCTGATCTAGGCTACAATACAGGCTAAGGAACCACGGTCTCATCAACGATCCAAGTATATACTTCAACTATTTCATCTGATTCGTCGGATCATACATCGTGGTGATGTGATGATCGAATAAATCGCATCAGATGATAACAATGCAAATCCGCTGACGAAAGCTGTTTCTCAGTAGAAGTTTGAGCGACCCATACATAGTTCAGATGTATGACACTAGAGTGATTGGCTATGGGCCAAGTGGGAGATTGTTGGACAATTATGACCCATATCATCACTATTTGTACAGAACATGATGTTGTTGTACAAATTAACTATGTGACAAAGGAAATTGCTCTTTTATCATTTGTAATTAGATTACCAAGATATATATAAATGATAAAAGTCCAAATGATTAGTTCCGGATTGATAAGATATGAGACAGTATTAATCCACTAAGGTTTAATCATTAAATATCCCTAGTCGTAGTAATATCGAGACTGGACATCGATAATGCAGAATCGACTAGTATTGCACTTGTGCGCGTTGTGGGAGCATAACGACATAATTCTCATATATTTAAGTATTCGATACTTATGCAAGTGTGCTATGAGGTTGTGTTTACCGATGGTACGGGAACGGCTTCGCTCTGGATAGACCCCTCGGAATCCCATTGGTAGTATGACTATGTGTCTATGGGAATCTGATTCAGGGTAGGTGTATTTGGTCTTAACCTGAGACTTGCATCTCTAATACTTGCGACAATCAATATACTTTGGTTTTGGTCGTCCGGGGCTTTAACAGGTTCTGTGTACGCCTCTTCTGGGTATATGAGAATCGTATTGTATTGGGTGTGATGTCAAGATGGAAATATCACTTCAGTCATATGGAAATGATGATCACGTAGGATACGGAACTTATACTCTTAAGTACTGCAGTCATCGGGATAATATGACTAGGTCATGTTTATCCGATTATAGAGACTAGTTACCAGAGATCCGATATATGCTTCGTATGGGGCAGACACAATTCCAGCCTCAGGCATAGCATGTGACATCCGATACTGGATCGTTATACGTAATACTACGTATACTACGCCTGACAAAGATGATATATTCCTTAAAAGAATATTTCTGGAGAACTGGGTAGGCACGGTGCTTTATAGAAGCCAACCATGTCTTGTAAATCGGTAAAAACGTGGTACGGGGTATGCACGTATTCAAATGGTCTAATAACCGGATTTACTGCCAACATATCCAGGGATCTCATGGGTCGTTTCCCTAAGATTCACCGATGACGTATGACTCGAACATAATTAATATGTGATTAATTAGAAGAGAGAAAATTAATCTAGGATTAATTACGGAGAATTTTATCTGGGATAAAATTCAATTAAAAGTGAGAGAACGATTAATTTGGAATTAATCGATAAAATAATATATTCGATATATTAAATGAAATTAGATTTCATAACGGAATTAAAATTGGATTTTAATTCGGGCGAACGAATTAATTTAGAATTAATTCGCGAGCGACTTTAATAGTAATTTTGCTAGGCATAATTATTTAATTAAATTTGATTTAATTAAGTCGCAACAGAAAATTCGTTAATTCGGAATTAACGAACCCGAGCCAAGAATGTGTTTTCGGGCCCACTCGGATTTTGAATTAAAGTGGGGACCACACTTGTCACATCACCTAGTCAACTTTATCAACTTTTTGTTGATAAAAGTTGGTGGGATTTTGATGGTTGCTTGTTTTTTTACACAAGCATTATTAAAATTGATGTGAAAGTGACATATATCAATTTTTTTAAGTTTGGTATATTATTTAATTTTTGGAAAATCAAAAACACAATTACACACACATTTTTCTTCTCTCTTGGCTGAAACCATGGCCTTCTTTTTCCTCTCAATGGGGTGAAGCTAGGCTTCACTTCTTCTTGATTTTGTTTCAAAATATTGGATGCTAGCACATTAAAGGAGTCATACAAGGTGTTAGGGACACTAATCCATGAGTTTGGAATTCAATGACAAGCTTGGAAGCTCGACATGCATCAAAGGAGAAGCTTGGAGCAACTTCCATGGAGACAAAATTGTTGTTATCTCCTACATCCACTTAGCCGATCAAAGTGAGTATTTTCCGCTACTTCTTTGCGTATTCACATCATTTTATGCTTAATGATCTTGGTTATTGTTCTTAGAGAACCCAACATCTGTGACAGGTTAAGGTGATTGAAAATGCTTAGGAAGTTGTGACTTGTTCCTTCTTGAGTAAACATTTAGTTCAAGGTTTCAATCTTGTACACACGTAAGTGGGGTGATAGGATCTGGAGGTGAAGGTTGAGAACTACAAATGGTAGATGGAGCATGAGATTGACCCATAGGAGACTTATGAACAATAGATGGTTCTTGGACAGTTGACGGTTTTGGAATAATAGAAACTGGAGGAATAATGAACTCGGAGGCAATGAGAGAGTTAATAACGATAGGAACTTCTGGAGTTAAAGTATAACAAATATTACAAAAATAATCTTCACCTTGAATATTCTCCCCTTGAAGAGGTATTTTTGGAAAGAATGAGGTGTTTTCAAATAAGGTAATGACCATTGACATAAAGAACTTTTTAATTGGAGAATGATAGCATTTGTAACCCTTTTGAGTAGGAATAACCCAAAAAAAAAAACACACATGAGAGTTCTTGGATCTAATTTTCCTCTGTTATGATTATGTACATGAACAAATGCAACACACCCAAAAACTTTAGGTGGAAGAGAACAAGATATTTTGGATGATGGATACATTTCTTTAAGAATATCAAACGGTGTTTTAAAATTTAAAACCCTTGATGGCATTCTATTGATAAGATAAGTAGATGTAAGAACTGCCTCCCCCCAGAAAGATTTTGGAACCCCATTGGTGAAAATTATAGCTCTCGTTACCTCAAGAAGGTGTTTATTTTTTCTCTATGCAATCTCATTTTGTTGGGGTGTATCTACACAAGAAGAGTGATGTACAATCTCATGTTCGGTAAGATAGGAACCAAGAATTGATGAATAATATTTTCTTCCATTATCAGTTTGAATGACTTGAAGATTGGCTTGGAATTGAGTTTTAATCATCTTATGAAAATTTTGAAAGGTATTTGCTGCCTCAGATTTTTCCTTGAGCAGAGAAACCCAACACACACGAGTATGATCATCGATGAATGTAATGAACTATTTAGCCTCATAAACATTATTGATACACGATGGTCCCCAAATATCACTATAAATAAGAGAAAAAAGGTTGTGATTCTTTATATGTCTGTGTGGGAAAATGAACTCGATGGTGTTTACATAACTCGCAAACCTCATATTGAAAATCATGAAGATTCTTATTCTTAACAAAGTGGGAAGCAACATTTTTAAGTATGAAAAATTTGGATGGCCTAGTCTATTGTGCCAAAGCATTATCTCTTGGTTGGAGGTACTTACGTGTATGTGAGATAGTTAGTTGAAGGACTAGGTTCACTTTCGAAGTAGTAAAGTCCATCGACCTCCTTAGCACTTCCAATCAACTTTCATGTACACGTATCCTGAAATTCACAGTGAAAAGGGAAAAACTTAACAACACAATTAAGATCTTTGGTGAATTTGCTAATTGATTTGAGGTTACATGAGAGATTTGGAACATATAGAATAGAGACAAATGAAAAAGTTTTGGAGATAGGAATACATCCCTTTCCCGGAACAGGGGATAAAGAACCATCTGTTACTTTAACATTTTCTCTACCCGAACAAGGGTTATAAGAAATATACAAATTAGAGTGACCTGTCATATGATCAGTAGCTCAAGAATCTATGATTCAATGATAACTCGGAAGGCGAGCGATATTGAAAATAGTAGAAAAGGTACTTGATTGAGCTAATAAGCAAGAATAATATGGTTGATTCATAATGTAAGATTAGAACAAAAAAATTCCAAAAATAAAAAACAAACAAAAAAAGGATGAGGTTGAAAGTTGACTGGAAACTTCACCGAAAAAAACTGAAAACGGTGGTTATGGTAGCTGAATTTGCTATTTGATGATGTGCAGATCAGTAATAAACAGTATTCCAGGGATGGACAATGATTTCGAAATGAACAGTGATTTCTGATGAACAGTGACTCCGAGAGGACCAGTGATTTCTGATGAACATTATTTTCCGAGATGAACAGTGATTTCGGATAAATAATGACACCGAGATGAAAAGTGATTTCGGATAAACAGTACTTTCATGTGAACAATGACTCCGAGATGAACAATGAAACAACAAAAGCTTAATTTGGCTCTGAAGGCCTTTTGAGAAAAAGAAAGCACTGGCTTAAGACTAACATAAATATGGAATCTAAATCAACTTATAATTACAATGATTCTGCAATCATATCTAGGGAATTACACAATCATATCTTAGAAATTCTAACATAATCTCCTACAATCACTCTTACAATTATTTTCCACATAAAAACTCTTCTACTACGCACGACAATAACCCCAATAACAAGCAAATGCCATGATTTCAGCAACAACACCACAATCACCTTACACCCAACATGAAAATTATTCAAAATACCATCATTATCCATAATACATTCAACATCTACAACATTATCACTCTAAATCAAGAAGGGGGACTCACGGCCACACTCCCAAATTTACATCTCACGGCCACACAAAAATAACACAACAATTATCACAATGTTAGTCACTATATATCTTGATTATAACATCAGCAAGTCACAAAAAAACATGCCTACTCTCATCCCTTAAATTCGACCATCATACCCATTTTTCAAGTTTGTTGATTTTAACCAAATTCATGCTTAATCCATGACACAACATCAATATAAGCATAGGTAATCACTCTAATTTACTCAAACATGCAAAATGAACCAAACCCAAACTTAGGTTTTCTATGGATTCAAAATTAAAATCTTGACGTTTCATGCTAGGATTCACGAAATCAAGAAGGGAAAAATGAAAGACTTACTAAGCATTAAAGATGACTTGGTAAAGGAACAAAATCAAGCCCTCAAATTTCTTGGTACTTCATGAGCTAGGGAGAAGAAGCAACAATTTGAGTTTCTTTAGGAGTCACTGCGTGAAAAATACTTACCTTAACGGTTAAAAACTGTCATTTGAAATGATTATAATAGATTTTGTATTTGTCATCATAGGTATAGTCACATCATATGACAAACAAAAAACAGTCACAAAACGTGACATGAATCTGTCACAATATTTTGATAGCAACAATCCATCACCATATGTTTTTGGTGCCATTTTTTAATTTTGGCAGGAAAATTCAATTTTTTTTGCTGGAAATTTGATCTATTTTCAAAAAATTTGGTAGGAAAATTATGTCACAATATGTGACCATATGTTTCAGTCACATGATATTAAATTCTGTCACGATATATAACCATATATTATCAAGATATGTGACTGTATATCTGTCATGACAAAATAATCTCTGAAAAAATATATAAATTAATAATAATTAATTTTTTTTATAATTATTTAAAAGAAAAATTGCAAATCAAATTCCCCATTCATCAATATATATATATGAACTAAAGACGTATACATGTACATATTCATTATTGAACAATCCAAATTCACTGCATATATAACTCTAACACAAACACAAAAGTCTTCTAATAAGCATTAAGAACAATCCAACATTGAACTAAAGTATCTTCAACACAAAAGTTGTTTTCATAGATAAAATTTTATACATTCGACAACAACGGAAATAACTTCAATAGCCATGCAAATCCATCTAGTACAAACTTTGTAAAAAAAATATCAAATAATATATTAACAATTCTGAACAAACTAAATACTTCTGTTGATGGTGTTTTTAAGCACTATGATATTTAAGCAGCACGGGATGGGTAAAAGGGTAAATTCCCTTGTTGATCGAGATCATTAATACCGACCCGACCACATGAGTTAGGGGCCGAGCACTTTATGATCGGTAACCGAGCACTTTGGTTCAGATGACCGGGCAATTATCAGATCGACAGCGGCATTCTCAGTTCAAATAACCATTATGACCGACCTCATGAAGACCGAGCACATGGCGAGGCGTGCTCAGGAAGATAAGGCATCCTATTTTTACGGATAAGATGACAAGTTATCCTACCTTCATGGGGTAAACTAATAAGTCAGTGTCCTAGTAGGATAAAGGAAGTAAAAAGTTGAGATCAAGATCATTATTGTGAGACTTGTAAACAAAAGAGAGAGCTGAGAAGCGTGTTTGAGTAATAAAAGTATCATCCTTTTTGTGCCCGTGGACGTAGGTCGGACCAAGATTCACCGAACCACGTTAAATCTCCTTGTTGATTGGTGCATTTATCTGTCTTTTGCTAAATTTGCTTTTGGTCCCCCATAACCAAACAAATTCACTATTGAGGGAGGATTAGTCTCGGGAGTGATATTCCCATATTGCCCCTGAGACCAAAATCAGCCGTCAACAACTTCTTTACAAACTCTATCATCTTGAGAGATATACACATAGTCAAACCAGTATTATTAAATGCACAAAACGTACTAAAGCGCAAACAGTGCTGGAGCTTAGGAGCGGGCCTAAAGGCACAAGGCTTGCACATGATGAATATAAGGCGTAAAATACTATAAATGTGTAAAAATGGATAGAAAAACAATGTAGAGGTGAATACTATAGTAATCAATGATAAGAGTGTCAAAAATGTTGTGGACAACATGTTATTAGAAGTCTTTTAGATAAAAATTCTTGAAACGGGTAATTATGAGATATGGAAATGGTATAATAAGCGAGCTGGTTGTCAAAACAAAAAAACCCAATTCAGTTAGTATGAAAATCAATATGATAGTTTGATTATTTTTTTTCTCAATTTCTGAACTTCATAAAGACCTTTCATTTATTTACTAAATTTTGAGCAAGAGCCTTCATTTACTTAAACAACAGCAGCTCATTCCTTTTTAGTAAGAAGTAGGAACCAAAAAAAAAAAACTTAGCTACTAATCTCTCATGTAAACATTATTGCTGTGTGCTTACTACAGAAAATACAGATAAAAGAACTCATATTATATGATGTCTAGTTACTATCTCTTAAGATTATTAATATTTGAGAACGTACATCAAAAGCTAACTAAATCTCTTCCCAGTCTTGAAGACACGTTTGAGAATTCAAAATGACACAACAAATCTTTTTTGACTTTAGAACACGATTGAAATAAATTAACATGATATAAACTCTCCAAGCAAGTTGACCATTACAAACTCAGTCTTAATATCCTAGCAATTAATCAAAACCAAGAGATATTCATCCTAAAAATTCTGATCACAATCTTTCCATATAACAAGTCATGGACTCTGCGTTTTTACGATAATTATAAAATAGTGCATTTAATGTATACTGGTTCTAAGTATTCCTTGCATTTGAATTTGTAATCTAAAACCTGTTCATATTTCTTTTTAGGTTTTACCAGAAAAGCTTAAAAAGTTTGTAGTTTTGAGGCGTCTATTGCATATCTTGAATCCACGAATTTAGATGCACACTTTAAATTTAAATTCTCTCTTGAAACCACAACTTTCTGTAGATGATAATTATTACAATTATTACACGGTAATTGGGAAATCCGAATATGACAAAATTACAATTATAATTATTATCCTCAAACAGACCCTAACGGCGGACCCTGAGAGTAGACCCTGACGGTAGAGGCTGAGAGCGGAGGCGGAGGGCAGAGGCAGACCCTGAGAGCGGAGGCAGAGGCTGAAGGGCAGAAGCTGACAGCAGAGGCTGATGGCAGAGGCTGACAGCAGAGGCTGATGGCAGCCGGCTGACAGCAGAGGCTGATGGCAGAGGCTGACAGCAGAGGCTGATGGCAGAGGCAGAGGCAAGCTGAGGCAGGAGCTGAAGCTGAGGCAGCGGCTGTTGGCAGGCTGAGGCAGGAGCTGAAGCTGAGGCAGAGGCTGTTGGCAGGCAGAGGCAGAAGCTGAGGCAGAGGCTGTTGGCAGGCTGAGGCAGAGGCTGTTGCAGGCAGAGGCAGAAGCTGAAGCAGAGGCAGAGGCTGTTGGCAGGCTGAGGCAGGAGCTGAAGCTGATGCAAATCAGAACTTTCCCGAGGCTTGTTGTAAAACAACAATATCCTTAAAACAAATTCGTCCCCTACCGTAGGTGCAGTAGAACGTGAGACGATTGTTTCCCAGGATACAACGGAAACGTACGAGAAAGGGCACCACCAGACTCGTATCCAACGAACCACAAAGTGTTTGAACTCTCCTTTTAACAAAACAAAGAAAATGATCTTTCGTGTGTGTGCTATGTCTTTCTCTATTTTCTATTTCATTCTCTGAAATTGAAAACAAGAACTGATGTTGTTTATATAGGAAAAGAAAACACATCTCAATTAATAGAAATTAACTAGCCAATTAAATTTCATAATGGGAGATGTTACACATTGTTGTAACCACTAAGCTAATTAAATTAGTACTAATGGAGATTAAACTTTGTAACCACCAAGCTAATTAAATTAGCTGTTATGGAATTACAAAAGGCTTGAAAATTGTGAACTTTGAGCAACAATTTCTCATTCACCCAAGCACCATTTTAAGCATATGAATATACCATTTCGAAGTACTCACTGAGGAGTATCCGAATCATTCAATAAGAACCACTAACACGAAGTGGACCATGCTTAAAATTGAGCCTCAAAATGCTTATAAATAAGCATTTTTCCAACAATCCCCCACATGAATGAAATTGGCGAAAAACTTCGAATAAAATTATTTTTATAAAACATTTTTATTTTGACCTAGAAGAGTTCAACGGTTCAACACCTGCATAGGATAGGTAGGCCACAGCCTTTGAACCTTCCCTTGTGAAAATATATCTCATTACTGGCTGACAGTTGACGCGATGTCATTGAACTGTACTGCCGTTCATGTAATTGGAGAACACATATCACACAGATATTTTACCTACACATTTGAGTTCTCATTATTATGTTCACTTTGGCCATGAACATCTACCTGGTTCTGCAAGAGTTTCTAAAATTGTGCCCCGTACAATTCCCTTTGAAGCGGCCCCACTTCTCTCTCACATAAGTGATTTCTTATTTAAGAGTATCTCGTAATACTCTGCTCGGATTCCCGACGCATAAGAATCATTAAAAGCTTTTGCTTAACCTCTATCCATACGAGCATCACTGTTTCATTTCATCATAGGAATGGACTAGAGGGTAACCCCCACAGTGATCCAATTATGTCTTTTACGAGTAGGTTGTCCCATTGAACCTAGTTCTTGGGATCTCCAGTCAACAAGGTTGGGTTTTCCTTCGTAATAAACATTTATCTAACACTACAAGAAAAAAGGCTTTTACTGATACTAAATTAGTGTCAGTAAAGGGTTTTACTGACACTATATAAATGTGTCAGTGTTGCCGCAGCCAGAAATCACTGACACTAGTTTCTAGTGTCAGTGATTCTTAGTGTCAGTAAACGTTAATACTGTAGTATCAGAAAATTATTGACACTATGGTATCAGTAATCTCTCACACTATTTTAGTGTCAGTAAATTATTGACACTATATCATCAATATTTAGTGACTATAGTGTCAGTAAATTTTGTTACTGCAGTATCAGTATATCGCATATATTTGATTTTTAGTGTCAGTAATTATTGTTACTATAGTATCAATATCCGTCAATATCTTTTAAAATTTAAAAATCGTATTATTTCACAATTATATTTCTTTTTTGTAATTAAATTAATCATAAAATATATATATATATATATATATATATATATATATATATATCCAACTCAATGAAATAAAAAACTAAAAAATTACATTTATATAAAATTCGCAATATAATAGATTAATCGTATTAATCAATTCAACAGTATCACATGATGAATACAAAAACTCCATAGACAATCTTTAAATTAACATATATATATTTCAAAAACTACTCTTAAAGTCCCATCAAAATGTCATGCCCCCACCAAAATTCATGATACTTGTTGAGAAGCCTGCAACAATCCCCCAACAATATGATATCTGGCACAAAATCTGAAATTATAAACCAAATGTTAAGAATTAGATGGACTTCCAAAAAAAATCGATATCTTCATAAATAAAAAACATTAAATACATCCAAATAAAAATACAAAAATAACCATAATCTATTTTTGTCACATAAAGCACTTATTGACAATAACCATACCAACAACCTAAGAGCATGCATATAAAAAACCAAATGGCATCCATAATAACAAGTTGTATCTTTCATACCGCTACATAATCACCAAAACAAACAAATCAATAACACACACACACACACACACACACACACACACATATATATATAGACGGACATAAAACTGAAATAAAAGGATCTCATGAACCAGATGAAGTTTATCAGATGACATGATCTAATACTGTTTCCAAATGCAGGAAGCAAATCAAGATATAGTTGTTCATTATGGGTTTTCCTGGAAACTAAAAGTTCAAAGCTCAAAATGTACTAGAATGTAACATTCCAGGTAATGCCATAAAAATAGATGAGATAAACATGTTAGATCTCAATATATCAAATACTTTCCATCACTATCATCATGCTGCACCTCAAAGCACATCAGATGACAGGTGCCATATCCCCCAAAGGTTTCAACAAGTATTAATCAGAACATGGCAAAACTTCATCAGGTAAAAAACTATCTCCAAGTTCATGTCTGACATAGAGAACATCGAGACACTGTTAATAGAATATTTTACATCATGATTGTTTTAACTTTCAAGTCTCAAAGCAATCTTACCCACTAGCAAAACTCACAAATAAAACAAATTAACCCACCAAATTAAACCCATCAGGGCATAAAACTGAAATAAAAGATATGATTCATATTGCTTTCACTGAAGTAAAAAATCTGGGGAAAAAATTCTATGCTAAAAGTAGAAACAAGAATGTATTAATTTACAGAAAAGAGAAATACCATACTACTTCATTAACTCAACGAACAATAGCTATGTTGTCCTTGTCATTTGTATTCTGCAAGAATAGAAGATTTCCCAATATGTCATGAATTAAAGTGAAAAAATAGGAAGTAATAAGAAAGAAAGGGTAATAAAAATATGGATTACATAACTTGAAATTGAATACTAAAAAAATTAAAAAATTATTACCTTGGGTTGTATGGGATCAATATGATTTGCCCCAACTCTATCATACCTAACATTTTTTGTCCATTTTACGTACCTAACCTGTTCATAATATGTACCTTGTCGATGTAAGTTTATAAAATTTTCATAATTAGTTTCAAAGGTTTAAAGAAAACATACATTAGAGTAAAATAACGAAGAACATTGGCTTGAATACATTAGGTTGTAAAATATGGCCATGATGAGAAGCTCGCAAACCGTTATGCTGGATTTGGAAGAACAGAATACTTTGTAAATCAGTAAGGTTGTAAAATATTAAACATTAAACATTAAACAATCACCTTATCACAGCAAGTGAGCAGCTGAATTAGATTATAAACCCCACCAAAATTCTTGTCCAGAAAGCTCTGCATATGGGTTATGCAATTAAGTAATATCAAACTCCCTATAACTTGTGAAAGAAAGTGTAGTCCCAGCAGCCTCCATGACTTTTTCGAAAAGTTTAGTCCCACCAAATGAACAATAAAGATAAATGCAAAGCCAATAAAAGATGAGCTCTAGTCAACAAAGTTGAGTAATATAAGGAAGAGAAAGCATACACAAATAATGGAGGTGAGACGTAACAATCAACAGGTTATGCCAGCAGATCTACATTGCCAGTGACTAGCAATCAATGTCAAGAAAACCTACAAAAGCTAATGACCATAATCTGTGGATAAACATTTGTCAATCACTTCTATAGGAAAATTTATACCCCACATATAACTGGAACAAAATTCCTGAAAAATCACTGAAATTCAAGGAAAATTTATACCCCACGATTTGAAATAATCTCCTTGCATATATCAGTCTTAATTCCCAAAAATTCAAACTTCAGATTTTAGAAATTACAAATGAGAGATTCATATTTGAGAGTAAAGAAGGGGGAAACAAAGGCTGCGCGATGAAAAAAAAGGTGGGAATGAGAGGAACCCTAAATTACTAAGATTGATTTGGTAACTACGGTTCAGGTTTTGACCCGACAAATACATATATATTTTTATAAAACGCGGTTTAAGGAACAAAAGTCACGATTTGGCAAATATAGATGAAATAAATCCTTAACACCAAATGAAATGAAATATAACAATCTACAATATTATCCACAATCCAAAGAAACAACAAATGATACCAGCGCTGCAAGACGTGGGAGGATCTTTCTGCAAATCCTTGAGTTCCTTTAAAATACGCTTCGAAGCCATGACGCTTCAACGTATTGTTAAATATACTCAAGCTATAACGAACCTAGGACCTGTAAAACTGTAAACAAAAGCATATACAGCTACTTAATTCAACGATACTTTGTTGATCTATTATTTCATCCGAATAAATAATTAATTTAATTAAATTAAAAATTAATGACGAAATTGACCTTATCAGGCGGAGAACGCGATCGGCAGATAATGGCTGTGAGAATCGGGAACGTCTTTGAAGCAGATCTACGGCGGATCCTAGCCGCCCCGGTCTACCACCCCTTACTTTATGTTAACCTAATTTATATACGTGACAAAGTTTGCTCTTTCTTTTTTGCCCTTTTTTTAATTTTTATTTTCTTAATTTTTCTTTTTTTGAAAAGTATTTTCTTTATTATATTTCTTTATTCGATTTTTTTAGATAAACTATTGATTTTTAAATAAATAAATATATTATTTATTTATTTATTTAATGAAAATCAAATGTGTTTGTCCGTTATTTTTCGTACTGGGCCAAAGCTAAGCCTATTTTTGGATTAGGATCACTGGACTCCGATTCATTCCATTTAAAACATAGGAGGTCAAGTCCGGTGTGGATTAACATATTGTAATGAAAAAAGGGGGGAGTAAACCAACTCAAATAAGGTTTAAAAAAAAAAAAGAATTGTACAAATAAGATAAGGACTCCTAAAACCATCTACAAACAGTAGAACAGATTTTACAAGTATTCTCTAGAGCTTTTACGCTTTTTTGAATATTTATTGTTGACGGTTGTGTTTGCACGATTTTTAGTCAATACGCGTGTAAGGTCCAAATTTCCAGAAACAAAGTCCCAGTAAGAGGTGTTTGATTCTACGAAAATACCTCTAAGGGGCACAAGCACACAAATTACAATTCTACATATCACAAAGTTAGGAAATTAAAATATTTGCTCATTGTGAGTCTTCATTTTCTTTTTTTTTTTTTTTTCTTACGCCTGGACCCTTTATAATGAAGAGTCTTGTCAACCGCTCGAGCGGTTTTGCTTCCCTCGGTTTAAAATTTTCCACGTTTCATGCTTGTGTGTAACTGCTGGAGAGACCGACTAACGAGAGTAAAAATTGAAGCCATTGAAGGTTGATAATTGATAGGATGTACTGGATTTTGTTTAGATTTTAGAAATTACAAATGAGAGATTCATATTTGAGAGTAAAGAAGGGGGAAACAAAGGCTGCGCGATGAAAAAAAAGGTGGGAATGAGAGGAACCCTAAATTACTAAGATTGATTTGGTAACTATGGTTCAGGTTTTGACCCGACAAATACATATATATTTTTATAAACCGCGGTTTAAGGAACAAAAGTCACGATTTGGCCCAGTGGTAAAGCCTTACAATAAAAAAAAATTTATATCAATGGTTACAATTTCGAGTCCCAGCAGACTTAAGGAAATAATTTTTTTTTAATTTTTTTACTGATACTAAGGTATCATTAATTACTGACACTAAATTTACTGATACTCTAGTGTCAGTAATATATGCGAAAAACGTCACTTCCGCGAGGTGTTGGTTCGACTCCAGACGACTACGCGTTTTTTTTTTTTTTTATTTCTTACTGATACTATTGTAATAGTAATTACTGACACTAAAATCGCTGATACCATAGTGTCAGTAATTATTGATATTTAAGTGAAAAACACGGAAATAGGCCCATTTACACGTCGTTTCTGACACTTTTAGCCTAGTGTCACTAACCTTAGTGTCAGTAAAGGCCTTTTTTCTTGTAGTGTAATGGGCTTCAGTCCCATTCCCCTCGATGATTTCACAACTAACTCTCTATTTAACCCTTTGGTTAGCGGATCCGCAATGTTATCCTTTGACTTTACATAGTCAATCGAAAAATAACTCCAGTAGAGAGTAATTGTCTAACGGTATTTGTCTACGATGAATATGTCTAGACTTACCATTATACATATTGTTATGTGCCCTTCCAATTGCAGATTGACTATCGCAATGAATGCAAATTGCTGGCACTGGCTTAGACCAACTTGGAATATCCTCTAGAAAATTTCGAAGCCATTCTGCTTCTTCAGCACACTTGTCTAATGCAATGAATTCTGATTCCATTGTAGATCTGGCTATCACAGTCTGTTTGGAGGATTTCCATGATATAGCTGCACCTGCTAGTGTAAACACATAACCACTAGTAGACTTTGAGTCTTTCATATCAGATATCCAATTAGCATCACTGTATCCTTCGACTACAGCTGGATATCTATGATAGTGCAACCCATAATTACGAGTAAAACGTAAGTACCTAAGTACTCTCACTATTGCTTTCCAGTGATCAACCCCTGGATTACTCGTATATCTGCTGAGCTTGTTTACTGTACAAGCTATATCAGGCCTTGTACAACTCGATAGATACATCAAACTCCCGATCACTCTAGAGTATTCTACTTGAGATATACCATCTCCCCTATTCTTTGATAGGTGTAAACTCACATCTAAAGGAGTTCTAGCCACAGCTGAATCATCATCGTTGAATTTACCAAGAATTTTGTCCACATAGTGCGACTGATCAAGAATAAGTCCATCTGGACTTCTCGAGATCTTTATTCCCAGAATGACATCTGCAAGACCCATGTCTTTCATGTCAAACTTGGATTTTAGCATATTCTTGGTAGATTTCACCATTTTGACATTACTCCCGACAATCAGTATGTCATCAACGTAGAGACATAAAATGACATAGCCAACTTCTGTCTCTCTGACATAAATGCATTTATCACATTCATTGATTTTAAAACCATTTGCCAACATGGTGTCATCAAACTTTTTATGCCACTGTTTCGGGGCTTGTTTCAATCCATACAAGGATTTAACTAACTTACAGACTTTCTTTTCTTGTCCTGGAGCTAAAAACCTTCAGGTTGTTCCATGTAGATTTCTTCATCTAAATCTCCATTCAGAAAGGCTGTTTTCACATCCATCTGATGTACCTCAAGATTGCGCAACGCTGCAATCGCTAGTATCATCCTTATGGAATTTATTCTCGTTACAGGAGAATAAGTATCAAAGTAATCAAGACCTTCACGTTGTCTATAACCTTTAATTACAAGTCTTGCTTTGTACTTGTCAATTGATCCATCTGCCTTTATTTTCCTTTTGAAAATCCACTTGGACCCTAAAGGTTTACATCCTGGAGGAAGATTCACTAACTCCCAGGTGTGATTTTGTAAGATGGATTCAATTTCACTATTGATGGCATCTTTCCACAAGGCACCATCAGCTGACCTTACAGCTTCGTTATAGCTTTGAGGATCATTCTCTAGCAAAAATGTCAGAAAATCTGGACCAAATGATTTTTCCGTTCTAGCTCTTTTGCTACGTCTTAGTTCAGGTTCAACAACTTGTTGATCCTCTGGAACATTAATTTGTTCTCGGTCCTGACTATCTTCAATGATAGTCTCATGTGCCCGTTTGTGCACATCTGAATTCGAATTAGTTTTACAAGGAAAAACGTATTCGAAAAAGGATGCATTCCTCGATTCCATTATCGTATTCTTGTGAATATCTGGTACATTAGACTCATAGCATTACTGTTATGAGCATATCCTATGAGAATGCAATCAACAGTTTTTGGTCCTATCTTCACCTTTTTAGGTGGAGGAATGATTACCTTGGCAAGACAC
>SKCR01054140.1:0-36605 GCA_019454045.1 Zanthoxylum bungeanum | reverse complement strand
GAAAACTATGAAAAAAATATTCTAAATACATATATGCATTTATTTGAATCTAAACACACGCCAATTTTAGAATCCTACTATGAAATGTCTCATGAACAATTCTAGTTCACCCAAATGTGGTCAAGTGATTCTAGAATGGTAGTCATAGCTTTAAGCTTTAATCTAGAGTTACAAACTCTAATTAATTATTCTATGTCCAACATGAACATCTTTAACCTAATTACAAGCATATTGTGTTTATACTTCTAAAGCATCCTAACACAATCTATTAGCCTAATATCAACTTTAAGCTATGTATTCATGCATCCAATACATTATTAATCACTATATGATTCACCAATGAAAACTCACTAATGAAGAACATAGCTTAGGAGAAGATCAAACATTACCTAGTAAGCTTGATATAAAGATCCAATCTTCTTCTCCTTGTTGAAATTGTCGGAGAACTTCCAAGGTTTAGCAATCTTCATTCAAAGATCCAATCTTGATTCCAATGCAGGAAAGCTTCACTCCAAGATCCAAAGCATATGTAAACACTTCTCTAACTTAGGCTAATTTCTCCAAGAATTACTTATATTTAGCTTAGCATTCTCAAGCTCATTTTTCTTAGGCTTGATTAAGACCTTCCAAAAGCTTGCTATTTATAGTAAAACTTAGGTAATTTTTAATTAATAAAAGTTCAAATCAATTTTTAGGTGGGCTTAATCCAATTTATCCAAATATGAATCATTAGGTGTGACTAATCACCTTTGTCGACCACTTTTATTTAATCCAATTGAATCATGATAAAGATTAGTAAATGAATTTGTTCAATGTTTGCCACTTTGATTTAATCCAATTAAATTAAGCCAAAAACACCTATAATTACATATTTACAATTACCATAATATCCTCAAATGGTAAAGATAATTAAGGTACTCATACAGGCCGACAGATCCTATCTTGATTCGCACTTGATTACTAAGTGCATCGGTCCACACCCAACAAACATCTAGAGGCCAGACCATGAAAGGTTTCAGATATACATGGCATCAAAGTGTGGAGGATCTCACACAAAATCAATGGTATCCAATAGTCAAAGGAATACATATGCTAGTCGACTGGAGGAGATTCTTATTGATGGTGGTGTGTACTTCCATCTATTAGGAATCACTTGTGAGTCATTAAGTATTCGGTCCAACCAATACCCACACGTGTATACGAGCTTCAAAAGCTTATGGAACATTCAGTTAATATTGGACAATTATGACCCATAGCGTCACTATTTGTAAAAGATATTGTGGTTTTTGTACAAATTAACTATGTGACAATAGAAATTTCATTTTATCATTTTGTAATTTGATTACTTAAATATATAAATGATAAAAGTCCTTATGATTAGTTCCGGATTATAAGATATGAGACAATATCAATCCATAAAGGTTTAATCATTAAATATCACTAGTCGTAGTATTATCGAGACTGGACATCGATAATGTGGAATAGACTAGTATTGCACTTGTGCGTGTTATGGAAGCGGAACAACATAGTTCTCATATATTTAAGTATTGGATACTTATGCAAGTGTGAAAGGAGGTTGTGTTTACCGATGGTACGGAAATAGCTTCGCTCTGGATAGACCCCGCCGAATCCCATTGGTGATATGACTATGTGTCTAAGGGAATCCGCTTTAGGGTAGGTGTATTTGGTCTTAACCTGAGACTTGCATCGCTAGTACTTGCGACAATCAATACGCTTTGGTTTTGGTCGTCCGGGACTTTAACAGGTTCTATGTACGCCTCTTCTGGGTTTATTGAGAATCGTAGTGTATTGGGTGTGATATCAAGACAGAAGTATCACTTCAGTCATATGGAGATGATGATCACGCAAGGATACAGAACTGGTACTCTAATGTGTTGCAACCAACGGGATAATATGACAAGGTCATGATTATCCGATTAAAGAGACTAGTTGCTTGTGATCCGATATATGCTTCGTACGGGGCATACACTATTCCAGCCCCAGGCCTTGCATGTGACATCAGATACTGGATCGCAATACGTAATACTACGTATACTACGCATGACATAGATTATATATTCCTTTAAGAATATTTATGGAGAATTGGGTAGGCACGGCACTTTGCTAGAAGCCAACCATGTATCGTAAATCGGTAAAAACGTAGTACGAGGTACTCGCGTGTTCGGATAGTCCGACGACCGAATTTACTGCCAACATATCCAGGGGTCTCATGGGTCGCTTCCCGAAAATTCACCGATGACGTATGATTCGAACATAATTAATCTATGATTAATTACTGAGAGATTTTATCTGGGATAAAATACTATTAGAAGAGAGAGAACGATTAATTTGGAATTAATCGATAAAATAATATATTCGATATATTAAATGAAATTAGATTTCATAACGGAATTAAAATTGGATTTTGATTCGGGCGAACGAATTAATTTAGAATTAATTCACGAGCGATGTGAATAGTAATTTTGCTAGGCAAAATTATTTAATTAAATTTGATTTAATTACGTCGCAATGGAAAATTTGTTAATTCAGAATTAACGAACCCGAGCCCGGGATGTG
The DNA here is from genome assembly GCA_019454045.1 of Zanthoxylum bungeanum. Classification (NCBI taxonomy): domain Eukaryota; kingdom Viridiplantae; phylum Streptophyta; class Magnoliopsida; order Sapindales; family Rutaceae; genus Zanthoxylum; species Zanthoxylum bungeanum. The sequence continues at coordinate 34,028 of SKCR01054140.1, read as the reverse complement.
TTTGCGGGCCCACTCAGATTTTGAATCAAGTGTGGCCCACATGTCAAATCACAAGTCAAATCATTAGTCATTTACTTAACTTTATTTGATAGAAGTTAGTAGAGATTTTATGATAACTTGTAAAACACTCAAGTTGATGTGATGAAAGACTTTTACCAAATATTTGAGATTTTGTATATGATATTTTGTTTTTTGGAAAAACACATACACAAGTCAACAATGTCATTTTTTCACTCACTCTCTATTCTCTCCCATCTCATGCCCAACTTCAAAAATTCTCTCCTCTTCATTTTCTTCACTTTGCCGTGAGATAAAAAGGAAAAACTAGAAAATTTGTAGCAAATTTTCAAGAGCTATCACTCATAAGGAATCATATAAGGTGATAGGGAAACCATTCCCAAGAGCTTGGAATCCATCTCAAAGCTTGGAGCTTGGACATCAACTTCAAAGGAAGCTTGGAGCATTTCAAAGGGATCAAAAAATTTTGTTCTACACACATCCTATCTCCATTCAAAGTGAGTATAATTCTGCTATTCTCCTTTACGTATTCACACTATTTTATGCTTGGATTGATCTTGGGATGGCCTTAGAAACCCAACAATGGTATCATGGAGCCTATTTGAGCATGAAATTTGATTAGGGTTTATATACTAAAATTTGGGTAAATTCAATTTGAGCATGATTTGATCAAATTGTTTCTTTGAGTATGCTTATATATTGATAACTTAGAGTTATATATGATCAATTTGATGAAAAATTAATTGGATTAATTTTCCCCAATTTTGATGGCTTGGCCGAATGGTACTTAAACCCTAGGTCATGGTGATTTTTGTTTTTTAAATCATTGGATGAGTTTAAAGACCTGATATTTATTGATTTGTGATTTAATTGGATTGAAATCAAAATCGGATACAAAATCCCACAATTGTCGTGACCAATATAGCATGCAAATGAGTTGATTTTGTTTCAATAATGTTGGACATGTGTTGAAAATATTAATGCATGATTAATTAATTAAATTGATATTTTGGAAATGTTAATTTAGATAATTAATTAGTGCAATACACTTTAATTAATTAAATTATGAAATTTGGAATTTTAGAGTTTAAATAATTGGGCTTAATTTGGAATTGGGCTAAAGATGTTGTATTTGGGCCTAATGGGCTTGGTTGGGCCAAGTTGGTTTAGGACAATTGGATTGGATCCAAATTGGGCCTAAACCATTCCATTAAGTCCAAATATAATAAATGGGCCTTTAAATATTTAATTGGGCCTAATGGGCCAAAAATGATTTCTTGGCAAATAGGGTGATTCCTTAATTGGGCCTTTGTATTTGGGTTTGACCCATATTGACAAAAGCCCATGCCTTAAGAAATTAATTGAAAGCCCATTGGACTTTAATTAAATGAACATTAGATGTTAATTGGGCTTTGAGACCCATTAAGATTAGATTTAGAATCTAAATCGTAAAGGCGCATTAAAAGTGTAATTATTTAATTTGGAATTAAATATAGAATTAGTATTGAATACAAATTAAATTAGATTTAAAATTGTAGTTCGATATAATTCAAGAATTCGTACTTTGAGTACTTATTCTTAAACGAGTTGGACTCGCGCAAATCAAATCGTTGTTTGAACATTGGATGATCACTTTATTCAAAGATTAATTAATTGGATTATGTTGATTGAATAACATGCATTGTGTGAATACATGTATGTGTTGTATGAATAATGTATATCAGATGGATATTAGATGGGAAATGGCAATTTTAGAAATTGTTGTAATAAATATAGAATTTATTAAATTGGACCTGCGTGTCCAGCCTTATCTCTCGATTCTTTGTAATTATTTTCTCACCTAATTCCCCTCAATGTTAATGAGGTTTCTTTAATTGTATTATGTAATTGGGTAGAAGTTAGAATATTGCTAGCCGGGGACTGGAAATGGAGTGATTTGTTCTAGGAACAATTTGTGAGATATCCATCCGCATATCATTATTAATTTATTTACCACGCCTTATTATGATTTTAGAATCCATGCTTAAAGGTGTATGATGAGACCTAGTCAAAGATAATAAATTGGTTGCCAATTTACGCAAAAAACCCTCAACAAATATTAAGTGTTTTCCTTCCATTGAGTGATTCATTCTCAAGATCCAAGATTGACACTGTTTTGTTGGCCAAAGTCAAGACCTTTGTCCATCGCGGATGTGTTTGAATCATGAAGGCTTTGTTCCATATCGTATGTCTTGTCCAAGTTGTGATTTGTTGGCCAAAGTCAAGATCACTTCTTGTCCATCGACATCGATTACGAAGATTTCCAAAGTCAATGGGTCCCGCTTAACTGGAATCATTACGCTTGTTGTGCCAAAGCCAAGGCTTAGTTGATTCAGAGGAAAAAAGGTTAGGAAAATATATTGGATATATTGGCATATATATTGCATATATGTTTCGGACTTGGAGGTCCACCTAGCGGATCTAGGAATTGGATGAGATCCAATTGGTCTTAGATATCTACCTAGTTAAATATCATACAGCTTGTTGGCCAAAGTCAAGGTTGTGTGTTATTTAACAGGATCCTAGCCCACTATGAAACTAGGTTTCCCAAGTACTCAACAGAGGGTTAGAGGCTCGCCGAAAAATAGTGGGAGGCCAGTATTGAATTTGTAATTTTGTTCAAATACTTTGTTTTACGCGCTTTCAAATTATTTTCGTCAATAAATATTTATTAGTTGGACTAATATTCTTGTAACAGTTAGATTGTACCCATACATCGTTAATTGAATAGTTTGACTATTGCAATTAAGATGACAAGAAAGTTGAGCATTAGAGATATTATCATGGGCGACAATGTCTTTAATGGCGCGAACTTTCAAGACTGGGATATGAATCTTAGGATTGTCCTGGGATCCGAGAAGTTGCTCTACACTATAGAGAGACCTATTGGGCCTAAGCCTAGATATGATCAGATATTTGAGCTAGAGCTTTGGAAGACTCATAGCGATGACAACTTCACTACTCAATCTATACTGCTTGCTGCTATGACTCAACAATTCTATCGTCAGAACAAGGGATTGGATCCCTATGAGATGATGGCGAAGTTGCATGATCTTCATAGATCTAATCTTAGATCGCAGAGATATGAGTTGCATAAGAAGCTCTTTCATGGTCGCATGTCAGAGGGTACATCTGTCGAGCACCATGTGTCGCAGATGATTGCTGACATTGAACAGCTGGGACAGCTTGGCATAGTCTTCGAGGCTGAGACTTCTATAGATTTGATCTTACAGTCTCTCTGCCCGACACTAGAGTGGGTTCATCATGAACTACAATATGATGAACCAAGACCAAACTCTTGGAGAATTAATGTCAACACTGCGTGAAGTAGAAAAAGAGCTCCTGAAGAGCAAAAAATGTGAGGCGCACTTCGCTTCGACATCTCAGACTCCGAGGGCTTGGCCTAAGTGACTGGAGGTGTAAAGAAGAAGAAGAAGAAGAAGAAGAAGAAAGGCAAGGCCAAATCGTCAAAACATTCTGGGAAGGGTAAGGACAAATCCCAAGATGTATGTCTGCAGTGCGGCAAGCGGGGTCACTGGAAGCGTGACTACCGCGAGTACAAGGCACACATGAAGGAAATCAAAGCGGGCAAGGACCGGCTTCAGGTATGTTTGTTATAGAAATAACATGTCCTACTAGTTTTAAAAATTGGATTTTTGATTCTGGTTGTGGTACTCATATATGTACTGATGTGCAGGATCTGCAGGTTAGCAGGAGACTGGCCTCAGGATAGAGATTGACCTCCGCGTTGGAAATGAGACACGAGTCGCCGTTTTAGCCGTTGGCACTTATGTTTTGGAACTGCCCTCAAGCCATGTACTTAAACTTTCAACTGTTATTATGTACCTAGTTTGACTAGGAATATTATTTATGTATCTATGTTAGCCCAATGTGGGTATACTTTTGTATTTAGAAACACTGGGTGTTTTATATATAAAAATGATATGGAGATTTACACTGCTTATGTAAATAATGGTCTTTATATTTTGAATATAAATCAATCTCAAACATATTATGTAACAAACAAAAGGCTTAAACTAAGTAACAAAGTTGAAACTTATATGTGACATTGTCGTCTGGGACACATAACAAGACTCGCATATCCACACTTTCGAAGAGTGGGTACTTGGATGGATTTGATCCAAATTCATATGACGTCTGCAAATCTTGTTTATTAGGCAAAATACCTAAATCACCTTTTAGAGGTAAAGGGGCACGTGCCACCGAACTGTTAGCCCTCGTTCATAGTGACGTATGTAGGCCCATGTCTAACCAGGCTAGAGGTGGATATGAATACTTCGTAACCTTTACGGATGATGCATCACGTTATGGTTATGTGTATCTTATGAGACACAAGTCGGAAACCTTTGAGAAATTCAAAGAGTTTCGAGAGAAAAACAGACCGGCGAAAGTATTAAGATATTACGGTCAGACCGTGGTGGCGAATACTTAAGCAATGAGTTTCTTGATTACTTGAAAGAATATGGTATTCTTTCATAGTAGACTCATCCCGGAACACCGTAATTAAACAGTGTGTCCGAACGGAGAAATCGAACATTGTTAGACATGGTAAGGTCTATGATGAGTCACACAGAGCTACCTATTCCTTCTGGGGATATGCATTGAACAGTGCAATACTTATTTTGAATAAGGTTCCGTCAAATTCTTTTCAACAGACTCCGTACGAGATATGGACAGGAAAGAAACTGGGTTTCTCATTCCTGGAGATTTGGGGTTGCTGGGCATACGTCAAACGTTTGGAAGGTACCAAACTAGAACCCAAATCGGATAAATGCCTATTTGTAGGATATCCTAGGGAAACCAAAGGATATTACTTCTATCACCCACAAGAGAACAAAGTATTTGTTGCTCTACATGCGGTTTTCCTTGAGAAAGAATTCCTAAATGCAGTGGTAAGTGGGTGGAAAGTAGAACTCAATGAAAATTAGAGTGATATTGTTCATGGCACAGAATCCTTAACGGAACATGAACATTCATCAAGGATGAGACTATACCACAATCTTCGAATACACAAGAACCGCGTAGGTCAGAGAGAGTCAGAAAACAACCTGAGAGGTATGGGTTTCTAATCTCACCTCATGTGGATATTAATCTTATTGAGGAAGACGAGCCGGCTACGTATGAGGAAGTGATACAAGGTATCAACTCTGCTTTATGGCAAGAAGCCATGAAGTCCGAAATGGATTCCATGTACACCAACCAAGTTTGGAAACTGGTTGATGCACCAGAAGGCGTAAAGCCTATTGGTTTCAAATGGGTCTTCAAGAAGAAGACTGGCATGGATGGCAACATACAAACGTACAAATATAGGCTTGTAGTGAAAGGGTATCATCAACGACATGGTGTCGATTACGATGAAAATTTTTCACCCGTTGCCATGATTAAATCTATACGGATTATGTTTGTTATTGCTGCATATCTCGATTACGAGATATGGCAGATGGACGTCAAAACCGCTTTCCTTAATGGAAACCTTTTGAAGGATGTTTATATACAATAGCCTGACGGTTTTGTCATACCTAAACATGCAAACAAGGTTTGTAAGTTAAATCGATCCATTTATGGATTGAAGCAAGCATCGCGTTCTTGGAACCAACATTTTGATGAGATCATAAAAAGAATATGATTTCGTTCAAAACGAGGATGATCCTTGTGTATATAAGAAGGTCAGTGGGAGTGCACTGACATTCATTGTCCTTTACATTGATGATGTATTGCTTATTAGCAATGACATTCCCATGCTACAATCGGTGAAAGCTTGGCTTTCATTAAAATTCTCCATGAAGGATCTGGGAGAAGCAGCCTTTATTCTAGGAATAAAGATCTACTGAGATAGATCTAGAAACCTACTTGGACTCTCCTAGAGCACGTACATTGACAAAGTGTTGAAGAGATTCAACATGGAACAGTCTAAGAGGGGACTGTTGCCGGTGTCACATGGCGTCACTCTATCTAAGGACATGTGTCCTAAAAATCAAGATGAGAGAGAAAACATGAGTCGGATCTCATTCGCCTCGGTAGTCAGATCGTTCATGTATGCCATGATATGTACGTGACCTGATGTCTCGTATGCTTTGAGCATGTGTAGTCGCTATCAGGCCGATCCAGGTGAAGGTCACTGGATGGTAGTTAAGAATATCCTTAAGTATCTTTTACGAACTAACGATGCTTTCTTAATCTATGGAGATGGAGAACTTGAGGTAACTGGGTATACCGATGCAAGTTTCCAAACTGATAAAGACGACTGTAAGTCACAATTCGGGTACATATTTTGTTTGTATAACGGAGCAGTAAGCTGGAAATCTTCCAAGCAAGAGACTGTTGTCGATTCAACAACAGAAGCGGAGTATATTGCTACAGCTGAAGCAGTAAAAGAGGTAGTTTGGATCCGTAAATTCCTAATTAGATTAGGAGTAGTTCCGTTAGCAGCTGAGTTCATTCCATTGTATTGTGACAATAACGGGGCTATAGCACAGGCTAAGGAACCGCAGTCTCATCAACGATCCAAGCATGTTCTTCAACGTTTCCATCTGATTCATGAGATCATACATCATGGCGATGTGAAGATTAAGAAGGTCGCATCAGAGGACAACATAGCAGATCCGCTGACGAAAGCTATTCCTCAGTAAAAGTTTAAGCGACATGTACATAGCTCAGGTGTTAGATACTTGAGTGACTGGCTATAGGCCAAGTGGGAGATTGTTGGACAATTATGACCCATAGCGTCACTATTTGTAAAAGATATTGTGGTTTTTGTACAAATTAATTATGTGACAATGGAAATTGCATTTTATCATTTTGTAATTTGATTACTTAAATATATAAATGATAAAAGTCCTTATGATTAGTTTCAGATTATAAGATATGAGACAATATCAATCCATAAAGGTTGAATCATTAAATATCCCTAGTCGTAGTATTATCGAGACTGGACATCGATAATGCGGAATAAACTAGTATTGCACTTGTGCGTGTTATGGAAGCGTAACAGCATAGTTCTCATATATTTAAGTATTGGATACTTATGAAAGTGTGATAGGAGTTTGTGTTTACCGATGGTACGGAAATATCTTCGCTCTGGATAGACTCCGCAGAATCCCATTGGTAGTAAGACTATGTCTCTATGGGAATCCGCTTCAGGGTAGGTGTATTTGGTCTTAACCTGAGACTTGCATCGCTATACTTGCGAAAATCAATTCGCTTTGGTTTTGGTCGTCCGGGACTTTAACAGGTTCTGTGTACGCCTCTTCTGGTTTAATTGAGAATCGTAGTGTATTGGGTGTCAAGACGGAAGTATCACTCCAGTCATATGGAGATGATGATCACGCAGGGATACAAAACTGGTACTCTAATGTGTTGCAACCATCGGGATAATATGACAAGGTCATGATTATCCGATTAAAGAGACTAGTTTCTTGTGATCCGATATATACTTCGTACGGGGTATACACTATTTCAATCCCAGGCCTTGCTTGTGATATCATATACTGGATCGCAATACAAAATACTACGTATACTACGCCTGACATGGATTATATATTCCTTTAAGAATATTTCTGGAGAATTGGGTAGCACGGTGCTTTGCTAGAAGCCAACCATGTCTCGTAAATCGGTAAAAATGTAGTACGAGGTACTCGCGTGTTCAGATAGTCTGACGACCGGATTTACTGCCAACATATCCATGGGTCTCATGGGTCAGTTCCCGAAGATTCACCGATGACGTATAATTCGAAACATAATTAATCTAGGATTAATTGCGGAGAGATTTTTTCTGGGATAAAATACTATTTGAAGAGAGATAACGATTATTTGTAATTAATCGATAAAATAATATATTCAATATATTAAATGAAATTACATTTCATAACGGAATTAAAATTAGATTTTAATTCGGGCGAATAAATTAATTTAGAATTAATTTGCGAGCGACGTGAATAGTAATTTTGCTATGGATAATTATTTAATTAAATTTGATTTAATCACGTCGCAACGGAAAATTTGTTAATTCGAAATTAACGAACCCGAGCCCGGGATGTGTTTGCGGGCTCACTCGGATTTTGAATCAAGTGGGGCCTACATGTCACATCACAAGTCAAATAATTAGTCATTTACTTAACTTTATCTGATAGAAGTTAGTAGAGATTTTATGATAACTTGTAAAAACACTCAAGTTGATGTGATGAAAGACTTTTACCAAATATTTGAGATTTGGTATATGATATTTTTTTTTTGGAAAAACACATACACAAGTCAACAAAGTCATTTTTTCACTCACTCTCTCTTCTCTCCCATCTCACGCCCAACTTCAAAAATTCTCTCCTCTTCATTTTCTTCACTTTGTCGTGAGATAAAAAGGAAAGACTAGAAAATTTGTTGCAAATTTTCAAGAGCTAGCACTCATAAGGAATCATATAAGCTGATAGGGAAACCAATCCCAAGAGCTTGGAATCCATCTAAAAGCTTGGAGCTTGGACATCAACTTCAAAGGAAGCTTGGAGCATTTCAAAGGGAGCAAAAAATTTTATTCTACATACATCCTACATCCGTTTAAAGTGAATATAATTCTGTTATTCTCCTTTACGTATTCAAATTATTTTATGCTTGGATTGATCTTGGGATGACCTTAGAAACCCAACAGTTAAACCATTGGAACTCCAATTCCAATATACGATATGTGCTAGTCTTCTAGGTTATAGGAATTCGACTGTATTCCAAAACCAATGACTAGGAATATATATATATATACTTTAAGAATAGTTTACAATAGTAACACTTATCCCAATGTCGGACCACCTAGTGTCCAATATTACTACATGAATATTCTAAGGTCTATGTCATTCTTAACATATTTATACACCAATCTAATATGTATAATCACAATACCATTAATAAGGTCTGAAATGAAAATGTAGTTATTTTATTAATAAATAATAAAATATAATGTACTATACATTATCCGGATTGGTGCTTCAAGCACCAACTCTAATAAATATATCATGTGATCTCCATTGTTAGTCTGAAAATATAAGATTCAAAAGGCGCCTCAAGACTGTTTTATTTTCGTCCCCCTACGGATGGTATCCATTTTGGGTCAATATCATGGTTGGATTCCAATAGGATATGAACTCTAGATGTATCTGGTGAACTGACTTACCCTACGGAAGCACTTTACTAGTTAAGTCTAAGGGTTCCGAAACAATGGGTTACACTCACAAATGAATGATTAAATGTTAATCGAAATTCCTTGATCAAATCAAATGGCTGTTGGTTAATATAGGAATAAGATTTATTCCCGCATATGAGATTGTCTCGATCTATCATACAAATACTTGACCTACCCTATGGTGATACTTATTTGTGGGATTATAGATTTTCTTGGGATAGTAATTATTTTAGGTTTCTAATTCATTTACATGGTCCATGCATCATGTTTAATTTTATGTCAAAATGCTTTTGCTGATTTTAATATATGATGAATGAAATTTTTTAATTCATGTTTATTTTAAAAACAATTCTGCCATTTTTCTCCAATATTTCCATACTTACTAACGATAAATATACGAGAGAAATTTACTTTAAATAAAAAGTAACATGAAAGTTGTCATGGTCTTTTAAAGACCTTAAATTTGTTCTGATGAGGAGTGTCCTTCAGAGTCAAGCTGTATATGATACTCACCAAAGGTAGGTACGACCAATGAGAAGTCCCACTGCTACTTGCTAGCATGGATGTCTGATGTTCTTGCTGCAAAGCATGAACCAATGGATACAATTTCTATGATGATAGAGTCATTGCAAGACATGATCGGGTACCATTTGGAGTGGTAACGTCGTGAGTCTTTGGCCTAAGTGATGACCACGAAGATGATGGAAATGACATCCATCTAAGAGAACGTCTTGAGGATGATGACCTACTTTAATGCAGACGCCCCATAGCTAGGTGACCACGATCATGGGATCTCTTTCAAATAGTTTATTGTAGTTTAAATGCAACTATGTTGTGAATAAGTTGATATTCACTCTTACATAACTGTTAAATGAACTCGTCTCTTATGAGTCAATGTTGATGGATCCTCGTAAGCCTAGTATAGAGGCAAGTGTTGCCGAATCCTTCAAATCTGCAAAGAAAAGAAATAAACATTGGGATGACTAAGGGTACAACTACTTGATACATGGAAATACCTTGTTGAAGGTAACATTACCATGAGAGTCAAGACATGGGATGTTGTTTCAGTAAAAGCAGTTGGAGTCACCAATTTTCAATTTTCAAATAAAAGTTATTTTATTTTAAACAAAGTGTTGTTTATTCATATTTTGTCGCAAAAATTTGATTTCTATTTCAAACTATTACATGATAATTTTCCATTTTATTAAATAATAATAGTTATAATTTCACAAATGGATTACCAATATGAAAATAAAACTAGGAAATAACTTAAATGTGTTAAGACTGTTAACATATAACTCACTGCTCAACATTGAGATATTTAAGATTGAAAAACCCAAAACTAAACGGCAAATGATTTCTCAAGATAACACATATATGTGGTATCACAGACTTGGTCATATTAACCTTGACATGATAAACAAATTAGTAGAAAATGGATCTTTAAATCAGTTAAAGGACCGCAAATTACCAGTCTATGAGTCTAGTATAAAAAGTAATATGACCAATAGACCTTTTATTGGAAAAGGGCTAAGAGTCAATTAATCACTAAGTGGTTATGAATATTTCGTCATATTTATTGATGATTATTCTAGATATGTGCATGTTTACCTAATGAAGCATAAATCAGGTACCTTTTAAAAGTTCAAAGAGTATAGTGCTAAGATTGAGATCCGATTAGGTAAAGCCAATAAAATTCTATGATTAGATCATTGAGGAAAATATCTCGACAATCAATTCAAGGAATTCTTAGTTGAGCATGGGATAATATCCCAACTCTTAGCACCTGGAACACCACAACATAATGGTGTTGTAGAAAGGATAAATCCAACCTACTAGACATGATGAGATCAATGTTTACTGACAGTTAATTACCTAGTTCTTTTTAGGAATACATTGTAACATCCCTCTCATGGAGATGCTACCAGTAGGGAATATGCTGACCTATCCCCCTAAGCCTATGACTAACTGACTGTGATCTACTAAACTCATCTCGAAACAAATTCACATATGGGACCTTTTTCTAACTCAGCAGCATGAAATGCAACTCAATTACAAAAAATCATGTATACACAACATCACACTCTATAACTCTATCATGAGCACTTGAATTGCAATAGACGCAATTTTAACTTATACAAAATGTATGATACAAGACTTTTCTTGAACTGTGACTGACTACTTTTCCGACTTGACCTGGTGGACTCAGACCCTCTAGTGACTGCCATCAGTACCCATCCTTTCGAGCTCGTCCTCTAGGTAACCTGTAAAACAGAAAAACTATGAGTGGGGGGTTAGATCGTTTGAACGATCTAGTGAGTGGACAATATTAAAACTGAAACTGAAATACCTTGCAAAACATTCATTTTGCTAAAATCAAAATTGTCTTTAGGAAAATGGATCTTTTCTGAAAACTTCCTTTTTCCTAAAAACAAATGTATTTTTGTGAAACTTTCTAGAAACCTTTTTTTTTTGTAAAACTCTGAATTTCTTATAAAACTGTTTCTCATGAAAGCTCTTTTATAAAATCATCATTCTGAAATCCATGTCTCTGAGTATCTGTAGAAAACCTTACGCATGGGGGCATTACATATCGTTGTCTGCTCATACGCCTAAACTAGTGGTCTTGGGGAGTTACGTATAGCCGTCCCCCAAGCAACTGAACTGGAGATAGTTGTGTAAATCCATGACATTGTGGCATTACGTATCACCATCCCCTAATACATGCCACTATCCTATCCCTGAATCAAGGTTCTAGAGGCGTTATGTATCGTCGTCCCACTAGCCCTGGAATCTGGTGGTCTTGGGGCGTTATGTATCGCCGTCCCCCAAGCCACGAAAACTGGGATCTAAGGGCGTTACGTATTGTCATCCCCATAGTCCTACTCTATATGTGCACATGTTTAATCCGTCAATTCCAGCAACCGTCAATTCCATAAGTCACATCAGAGGTGAGTTTTTCCCCCATGCCTCCAAATCCAAATCCATGTCCATCAATTCCAAAAACCTATAGATTGGGTTTTTTTCCCCCAATCTCAAAAATCATAGAAATCATACTTTCAAAATCACAATTTCTCAAATCATTCTCATTATTAAAAATAACAGGATATCAAACTTGGCTAACGTCCTATTGTGTAAAAGTAAGTCTCAATTTAAAAGCATATAAATAAAATCAATTTGAGAAAAAAATGATCCACTCACAGATTTTAGAATCTGACTGGCACTGTTTCACTTTGTCGAAGAACTTAGGATTCCTATCGATAATCTATAATCAGTAAACCTGGTTAGAATATAGGTCGTGAATATGTTTCTGAATTATACTAAGTTTAATCATTCAACTAATCTATTATCACCATATGATGTATATTATTTGCGACAGGTCATAATACATGTGTAAGTGTCGATACAAAACCCTTAGGGTGGCCTCTAACATCATAAGTTAAAACTGAAATATTATGAAATTATTTCTGCCTCACGTATGGATGCCGGTTCTGGCATGTCACGACTCCCACACAAACGGACCCAAGCCGAGAGTATGCTCTGCTCCACATAGCGACGCCAATCTTATCAGACCCGAGGTATAGCCTCTATTTTTCCACATCGCGACGCTAGGTGCTGGCTGTCGAGACACCCACTCAAACAAAATCGAAGCAGAGTGCTTCTTCTTGCTATGCGTCACTACGCTAGGGGTCTAGCGTCGTGACGCTAGCATAATTTCAGCGCCTATCTCCAACTCTTCCAATAACCATGCTCAATGCAATCCTTACCATCACACTAACACATTTACATAGACAATTTTCTAAACTTTGATATACATATACAAGGGCCAAACTCAATCCCCATCCTCTTATATACTATTAAATCTCAAAGCATCATTTCCCAATATATATACACACACAATGGTTTCATTCCTTGCTAATATCATCAAAACACTTATTAAAATATATGCTAGTGACACTTCCAATACCAATTAAGAAAATTCAAACCTGAGGGCATACATAGTGCGAATTTGGGGCTTTAATTCCTTTGCTCAAAATTGAAAATTGAGAAGATAGAAAGAGAAAGGAAACTTACCAAGCTTAAAATGAAGCTTGAATGGATCAAAATGACTTAAAGAAATGCATATGAGAAGAAAATTTGCATGAGAAGGCTTTCATAAGCCCTTCACATTTTTTTGGCTTTTGAAGATGAAATATTTCACTTTTTATAGGCAAATGAGATGATTTTTGTTTTGAAATGGGTGGCTAAGATTGAGCCACATCACCCCAAGTCTAGGTCATTCCCGAATTTTACTATAGTAGTCACGAAGATCTTGATTTTTGACCTTTTTTCGATTCGAATTTGGGAAACGTCTAACACATAAGTTCTTAGCTTCCCGACAATATAAAATTCATAAAAATCTGAGACTAATTATGATGTTAGATAGTCTACATCATATGAAGTTAAAAAAGATACAGTGGGTGTGTCGCGGTTGATTCTACTGTATTAGTGGAATCAGTTGCAACTTATGAAATATTGACTTATGAAGTTGCATAGTGACCCAATAGATTAGAAGTTTTCATATTAGTGTAGTGCTCGCGGTTGTCTCATAATATTCTGATTTGATCTCTAAATACATAGACAACTCAGTAGCTATAGCACAATCCTAATATAGCGTCTGAGTCATATTGATGTGGAATTTGGATTCCACAAAATATGGATGATGTTGGCTAAGGAAAATGATTGAGTTTGTTGGACAGATTGAATTTGTTAAAGTGAGCTTACTTGTTGTTGCCTACCTCTTGAGTGCTAGGTGAGCTCTTGAGGGCTATGAGTATGTGATACACATTGAGATGTGTATATGATACTGTGGATTGGCACTAGAACAAGTGAGAGAAATTATTAGGGGTTGTACTCAGAGTGCCAATTCGGATCGTGTTTATGTTCGATTCATAAATACGAACAATCCTTTTTTTTCCGTAATATTACTTATTTATTGAGAGCACCTCTTGTCTTTTAATACACATATTTGATCTAATTGCGATTAGATATCTAATTACGATTAGATTGAAACTAAATCCGGTTTAGTGATACGTGTATATTGGACAAAGACCCTAGGATTTACAATGTAGTGCGCAGTTACAACGTAGTTTGTAATTGACATTGGGAAGCGCACTATAAGATGTATATCCTTAAATAAAGTTCCTGGTCAAGATTTACTAACACGGGTCGGTTAGTAGAATCCGCTGAGACCAGTACATGTTGTATATCGTGACTTGGTCAATGAACCATGAGTCTCGGGAGACTCGTATAGACATGTAGGTGTTTATTTGATAAACACTGAATGACTCACTGAAGATTTCCTAATAGATGGTACACCAACGTCAATATGAATCTTCTCGAGTTGAGCGAGCATAGTGGTTCTTTGACTTGAGATACAATTATGGATATATGAGTTATCTTTCACACTTTGATGGCAGTCACGTTACCAATCTATTTAGATCAGACCTCCGCATGTTCGTTGGGTGTGGACTGATGCTCATGATATCCTATGCGTATCAAGATAGAATTCGTCAGTCCTGTGTACAGGGCATATGCATCATACACGTGTTTACGATCTAGTAAATCCATGGCAATGGTATAAATACGAAAATCAGTTTCGAGTGTTATTTAGAGATCGTAAATTTGAAAAGTCGACTATATTATACCGAAATGATTTGACGAATTTTTTATCTATATCTCAGGTATAATATGGATAGCCAGTGACGGAGGGATTATACGTATGCAATGACCTCGACTTGCATAGTTTAGCGAGTTTATCTGTGGTCGTCATAATTCATGAGTGGGTGAATTATGGACACGAAATTGGATTTCGTGACGGATAAATCTAAACTTAGAGAGTCCCACAATATGAAGTGTACTCGTTGATCATTTGGGCAACGCATTACGAATAATACATATTATTCATAAAACTTCATTGGATTAAGTGAGTTAATTCGAATCGTTTAAACGGTTAAATGATAACACATGCATTAGGGGATTTTTGTCATTTAATAGTTATTGTGAATTTGTATTTGTTACATAATTTGATTAGATACACATTAATTAATTGTCAAATGAGATTTTGACACATGCCATTAATATATGTATTTGTTATTTAATGTAAATAAAATACATATATAATAATAATTATATTAATTAATTATTTAAATATTTAAATGTTAAATATTTGAATAATTAATTGATAAAGATTTTCACAATTATTATGAAAAATGTTTAATTATTATTGGTGACACATGGCATGATTTAATTAAACTTTAGGTGTGCAAATATGATTTGTTAACATAAAGTTTAATTTAATTAATTGAATTAAATTTGAAAAATGACCATTATGCCCTTATTAGTCGATCATGGAGTAATTTTTAAGGTGGAAATTTTTTGTTTTCTTTATCATCATCCTCCATGGCCGAATGGCTTCCTCCAAAACTCTCTGAAATTTATCTTGATGATACAAGGGGGAAAAGGAAGAAAAATCAAGAAAAAAGCTAAGGAATCAAGAGAATTAAAGGTAATTCTTCAAATCCCTAAGCTCTGAATTTTTTTTCTTTTTTCTTGATGATCTAGTGAGATCTAGGGTTTCTTTTTTTCCATAAATTTTGGGCTTTTGGTTTTGGAGGATGGAATTGTAAGTGTTGAGCATGTGTGAAGTTGTTTTGGGTATATTATTGTAATATTTATCTAATTTGATCATTTGATGATATGTTGTAATTCTAGAGTGTTATGACTACTCTTGTAATGCCTAGAATTTTTCTTGGGTGGTTCATGTGTGGTGACTTTGATTGGTGTTTTGATTAATTGGATTAATCTTGAAAGAATTAGATTTAAAGCATGAAATTTGATAATTTTTGTTGCAAAATTAGATCTAGAAATCTGGGTTGTTTTTGATGAAAAATGATGTCATTTGAATGTATTGGATGTGTTTTGGGTGTTGGAACAATACTATTGGGGCTGACCTGGGCAGCCCTCATGTGTATTGGGGAGTCGGTTTGGTCAAAAACATATTTTATACCATTTTACGGAAAATCATTTTTGTAAAACTTTTCGCGACGTTTCATATATATTTATGTCGCTATTTGATATCGAATAAATGTGTTTAGGTGAAATATGAATGAATTTTTCATATTAGATATTGAATAATTCATTCGGTAATTTAAAAAGTTTTAAAATTACGATTTCGCCCGAACAGCGCTTCTGTTGCGCCCTTTGCCCAAAACACCAACAGATGATTGGTCCTGAAACCTTCCTGATTGTGGTGATCTCACTAGGTACCCGTGATGTGGTTGTACTTGCTGCTCATCTATAAGCCTAGGGCTCCCGTGATTACCTATCTGGCGTTGGCTCCCACACTAAGGTACTTCTGGTAGGTACTATCTGAATTTCCTTCTTCAACTTCACTCTTGATTCATTTTCTGACTATTGGTCCTACTACCTCTTACTGAGAACCTTTTTAAGGTTCATGTTCCTCAAAATCCTACCATTATCTCTTTGTTATTCCTCCCTTCGAATTTTAGCTTTATTACTTAGATGTCCTACTTATCTCAGTTCCTTAAACCTCTTAATTCATTTCTTTTCTATAACTCCATATTCTTCGACATGTTAGGGTACCACCACTAATAATTTTGGTTCAGATGCTACTCTCTTACTAGTTCTCTCATTCTAGTATAATGGGGATCTCTATAAGTCGAATATCTTATTCCTGAGAATTGCTCTGTCTAGTTTCTTACTCTTCTGAGTCTTTACTTATTTGAAGGCTCTTATTTCTATGATAAGGCGGGCTATCTCCTCTAGATTGACTAGACTTGCAGTAACCTCAGATGATTTTGTCTTATGATTCTTGTCTAGATTCTGTTGAACCTCTTGATTCGACTATCATGTTATCTCGTGATCTGTCTATCCTATCAGATTCTCTTATTTGCTTATTCATATCCTAACTGGGCTCTAAATTGAGGGATGAAAACATGCATTCCTTAGACATATGAGAATACACATTTATGTTAATTGTCTAAGTTCAACGATGATCTGATTGGGTGTCTATTCATTTACTAGGGTCGGAACTACTGGAAAGAATAGTTATCGCTCACTCTGTTAGAATCTACATCGTCTAATACAAGTCTTAAGTTTTCCAAAAATTTTATCAACTATGCTGAGGTTTCTATTTACGTTATTGTATTCACGCTATGTTATCTATGTGTTTGTATGTACTGAACTTTCTTGTCACTTCCCTCATCCTTCTTTATTATTTCCATATCCTATCTCTTGGCTCTAGGTCGTGCTATCGAGGCTATTGGTGGTTTATTCTCATGGGCTAATTTCTAAATCATTGCCATCTGCTCTTGCTATAGGCTACAGCTATGTCGTTTAACCTTACCGTTCGCACTAGTACTCTTGCTGACTTCCGAATGTCTCCAATCTAATAGGTCTGCCTTTTAAACTTTCAAGGATTTTCATTAGCATGGGTCCGATCTATGGGCTCTTAGTGATACTACAAACTTATCCATTTTGACTTTGGTTGGGTTCTTTCTTTTCTATCCGTTGAAACCTCATTGGTTCTTCTCAGGGTGGTCTATCTTTTAGTGTTCTTTGTTTTTTACTTAGGATAAATTCTCGTCGAGCTTTCTTACGATTATCTTTATCTAAGTTAGTAAAGGGTAGGACAAGCTTGTACATCTCAACGGATATCGACATCATTGTTCTGGTATTCTATGTCCTAGTAGAGTCTATTACTCATGTAAGATGAGATAGGCACTGTCATGATGCTTCCTTAATTGGTATCGCTGAGAGGTTTGAAATTTGGGTAGCTTGGGGCCGTGTCTATATCGGGTTTCTTAACTAAATAAAGTAATCAACATTCTTTATGACATTCCTTTTTATTTACTTACGATCCTAGGTTTGGGTGTCTATAATCTCTAGATCCTTCGTGGCACCTCATGTCTATTTGAAATTTTCACGCTAATCATGATGTCTAGTTTCTTTTATCTTTTTGTCTATCCTTCGTTACTCGAGAAACTTGCTATCTATTCGAGGTACTCAAAGGCCATTGGATCGACTTGAAGGAATTTTCTGGGGAGGAATTGTTGAGAAAAAATCTAAGGTCCCAAGATCAAATCAAGACATGAAAACATGCGTGAATACACCAACGAAGATAGCAGAATACTTACATTGATCGGTTATGTCGATTTGAAGATGAATCATGCCCAAAAACGCACTGCCTTTGTAAGCCCACTGCAGCAGTCCATGCTCACTGTCTTGGCAGTTTCGGGTCTCAAAACGAAGCCCAAACTCCTTCGGATGAGTCCCGCCTCATGGGTGAACCTCCCTACCACCTTCGAAGACACCTCCCCTAAGTAGTGTGCTAGCACTTGGCGTTTTCACCATGAAAACCCAACTCTTGCTTCCCTTTTGTGTCACGTTTTTCTGGTCAACCAGTCCCCATTTCAAGCTTTTTTTTGGGCGTGAGAGAAAGAGAAATGAGAGAGAGAAGTTTTTGTGTTAAGTTAAAATGATTTACCAAAAATCAATTTATATTTATGCCATAATTTTTATTAAATTAATAATAAATTATGACACAAAACATGCAATGGCTTAGAGTGTCAAACACTCAAACTCCATGCAATGACATTGAGTGCAATGTACACAATCTACATGCAAAGCATTAGAATGACATGTGTCATGTGGGCCCCACACGTTTCCAAATGAAAGTGGGCCCACGTGCACTCACGCGTTCGGGTTCGATATTTCCGAAATACCGAGCTTACGTCGCGACGTTAATTCAATCGAATTTAAATAAATAATTGCGCCTGGCGAAATTATTATTTACGTCGCTAACGAATTAATTCTAAATTAACTCGTTTGCCCGAATTAAAATCGAATTTTAATTCCGCGTCGAAATCTAATTTCGTCTAATATATCGAATATATTAATTCATCGATCAATTCCAAATTAATCGTTCTCTCTCTTTAGACGACATTTTATCCCGGATAAAATATCTCCGTTATTAATCCTAGATTAATTTTCTCTCTCTCTATTAATCCCAGATTATTCAAGAGTGCGAGTTGTGCGTCATCGGTGGATTATCGGGAAGCGACCCATGAGATCCCCGGATAATCTGGCAGTAAATACGGTCGTCGGAGTATCCGAATCACGTACGTACCAAGTACTACGTTCTACCGATTTACGAGACAAGGTCGACTCCTAGCAAAGCACCAAGTCTACCTAATTCTCCGACATATCCATTAAAGAATATTAAGATCTGTATCAAGCGTAGTATACTAATGTATTGTGCATATCGGCCCAGTATCGGATAATCACGTGCTAGGGCTGGGGCTGGATAAGTGTCTGCCCCGTCCGAAACACATATCGGATGTCTGGTAACTAGTCTCTATAATCGGATATTCATGACCTGGTCATAATATCACGATTGGATGCGCATCTCTTAAGAGCACTAATACCGTATCCTGCGTGACATCATCTCCACTATGACTGGAGTGATACTTCCGTCTTGACATCACATCCAATACACTACGATTCTCAATATACCCGGCATTGGCGTACACAGAAAGTTACAGTCCTAGACGACCTCAACTAAAGTATATCGATTGTCGTAAGCATTAGCGATGTAAGTCTCAGGTTAAGACTATACACACCTACCTTGATTTCGGCCTCCCATAGACACATATTCATAATACCAATGGGATTCCGAGGGGTCTATCCAGAGGCGATCTGTTTCCCGATACCAACGGTGAAACACGACCTCCTATCGCACTTGCATAAGTATCCAACCTTTATATAATGAACTATGCCGTTGTGCCCTCACACGCACACAAGTGCAATACTAGCCTATTCCGCATTATCGATGTCCAGTCTCGATAATACTACGGCTAGGGATATTTAATGATTAATCCTTCGTGGACTGATACTGTCTCATATCATCTCAATCCAGGAACTAATCATAGGGACCTCTCCTCATTTATATATCTATGGTGATCTAATCACAAATGACGAGAGTGCAATTTCCTTGTTACATAGTTATTTGCTACAACAACACAATGATCTGTGCAAATAGTGACGCTATGGGTCATATTATCCAACAATCTCCCACTTGGCACATAGCCAGTCACTCGAGTGTCTAACACCCGAACTATGTACAATCGCTCAAATTGCTGAGGAAAGGTTTTCGTCAGCGGATTTGCTTAATTATCGTCTGACGCGATTTACACGATCATCACATCGCCACGATGTATGATCCGAACGAATCAGATGATATAGAAGTATATATATGGATCGTCGATGAGACCTTTAATTCCTTAGCTTGTGCTGACGCCTAGCTCAGCTGCTAACAGAACTATATCTAATCTAATTAGATTCACTTTCGATCCAAAAGACTTCTATTGCTGCCTCAGCTGCAGCAATAATCCGCAATCGTTGTTTATTCGGCAACAGTTATCTTGCTAGGAAGATTTCCAGCTCACTGTCCCGTTATTCAACTTTATAGTACCGTAGTATTTAATCGTTTTGAAACTTGCAGTAGTGATCCCAGTCACTTCAAGTTCTCCTTCTCCATAGTTTAAGACAACATCTTTAGTTCTCTAAGATACTAACAGATGTCCTAAATTCATCCAGTGACTATCACTTGGATTGACCTGATTGTGACTCCATATGCTCGAAGCGTATGAGACACCAATACAAGTACATTTTAAATGTACAATTTCCCAGAGAGTGTTAACAACTCCAAATCTATCCCAGTAGATCTTTATTCCTTGAATAAAGGTTTACTCCCCCAGAATTCTACGGAGAATTTCTATAAAAGAATCTAAAAGCCAAGCTTTCACCAATTGCTTTATGGGAATTTCACTGTCAGTGCGCTCTCCCCACTACCTCCTATATACACAAGAATTATTTCGTTTTGAGTTAAAATCATAAACCATTATGATTATTTCAAAACGTCAGTTCCAAGAACCTTATGCTTGCTTGATCCAAACATGGATCGAATAACCCGCAAACCTTGTTTGTTGGCGTTATACAAAATCGTCAGGATGTTGTAAACATCCTCCAAAAGGTTTCCTTTTCAGGAAAGCGATTTTGATTTGTAACTGACATATTTCATAAATGAAATATACAGTTATCAACAAGCATCTTCAAAATGGACTTACCATGGCAACAGGTAAAGGAGGTTGAACCGTTATTAACACAATGTTGATAACGATACCTTTCCGTCAAAAGCCTAGCTTTGTAAGTTGGTATGTTGTCATCCATGTATGTCTTCCTTGAAGACGTATAATGTACCATAGGCACAACGCCTTGTGGTACAACAACTAGTATCCATAATAGTCGTTATACATGGAATCCATTTCGGACTCATGGCACTTTGCCATAACAGGGAGTCGATACCTCGTATCACTTCCTCATAACGTAGTCGGATGGTACACCTCATAAGATTGACATCTTAATGAGGTTAGATCAGAAACCCATACCCTAGGTTGTTTTCTGACTCTATCCGATCTACCCGATTTCTTGTGTATTTGAAGATTAATGGTACAGATTCATCATAGATGAATTGTTTGTGTTCCATTAAGGACTTCGTGCTATGAATAGTATTACTCCGATTTTCATTGAGTATCACTATCCTCTCACTGACCACTGCATATCGGTATTCCTCTCAGGAAAACCGCATGGTGAGCAACAATCACATTGTTCTCATGTGGGATTTATAAGTACTATACTTATGGTTTCCCTTAGGATAACCTATATTGGCACTAATCCAATTTGGGTTCTTAGTTTGGTATCATCCAAACTTTATGCCTGGCATACCCAAATTATCAGGAATGAGAAACCTCGTTTCTTTCCTGTTCATATCCTATATGATATCTGTCAAACAGATTTATATGGAACCTTATTCTAATAAGTTTTGCACTGTTAATACATATCCTGTAGAAGGAAATAGTAGCTCAGAGCGACTCGTGATAAACCTTATCATGTCCAACAAAATTCGGTTTTAGTTTAGACACACCGTCTAACCGACGTGTCTCGGGAGGAGTCCTCACATGAAAGAACACCGTACTCTTTCATTTATATATGAAACTTACTGCTTAAGTATTTTCCATTTCGGTCTTACCGTGGCGGAATAACACTATAGCCGATCTGTTTGTTTTCTTCGTGTCGAAACTTCAAAAGTTTCTGATCTGTGTTCTTCAAAAGAAACACATAACCACAACGTGATGCTACATCCGTTAAGGTCACGAAATATTCATGTTCACATCTAGCCTAGCTAGATATGGGCCCACTTACTTCACCATGAATAGGGTAACAGATCGGTGGCCCTTTTACTATTACCAAGTAAATAGTATTTTAGGTTTTTAACCTAATAAACTAGATTCGTAGACCTTATTTGAATAGTCAAATCAGTCCTAGTATCCACTCTTCAAAAGTGTGGATATACGAGTCTTGTTTAATTGTGTCCTAGACAACAATGCCACAAATAAGTCTCTATTGATCAAATCAATTTGAGCTATTTATTTGTCATTTATATGTTTGAGATTTTATTTTATTCAAAATATAAATTATGTTATTTACATCTAATGTATTTATCTCAGTATCATCTTTATATAATGAAACACTTTAGTGTTCTAGAATATAAAGGTTTTATCCGCATCGGATTAAACACTGATATAGAGATAATGTCTCTAGTCAAACTAGTTACATTATAACATTTCCTAATTTAAGTACATACCCTAAGGGTAGTTCCTAAACTTAGGTATCTACGGTCGAAACAACGACTTTCGTCCGTTTCCAATTCGCAGAGAAATCTCGGCTTGAAGCCAGTATCCAGCTCACAGCGGATTCTGAACGTCAATACATATATGTATTATGTACCACACTAAGTATTTAAAATCCAATTTTAATACTAGTAGTAAACATAACTTTGACAAATTTTTTAAAGTTAGAGCCTCTCCCTATCTTTAATTCCTTCGTGTCTTCCATATCCAAATGGTAGTCACTTTGGGATATGTCAATTATCATTTCAATATTTCACAAACCTTGGCCAAGCCTTGGGTTTCGAATATCGAAATGATGTGCACCTTGTGCAACTTGCCAATTGCAAACTTTGACTTCTCTCCACTAGAATAGTCAAATCAATTCTCTAAGAATTATTATTGCAATTTAATATTTTTAAATCTAAAGATAGATTATGATAAGTATATAATTAAGCACTAAAGTCATCATCACATAAATCTTCCAAAGATTTTATGCTCTACTATTTGCTTAATTATGGGCTTAGTCATAATAAGTTATTTTATCAAATAAATTAACCTATTATTTATTCCCAATTGAAAATTAAATCATTTAAAGCATTTAATCCAATGATTATATATTTTAAATATTCAACTTTTCAATTCTTTCTTGATTTCAATAGTCCAACTATTTAATCAATTTAATAAGGTACTATTTATTATAATGATTACAATAATCCAATTATTTAATCAACTATAATTTTAATATTGATTACTATAATCTAATTATAAAATCAACTATCATTTTAATTCAATTATATTGATTACTATAATCCAATTATAAAATCAACTATATATTGAATGAGTTTGTATATAGTCCAACTATATATATATTTAAAACAACATAAAATATTAGTCCAACTAATACTTTTGATTAATATGACGAGTAAAATATAGATGAGCGCGTTTAGCGAGTATTCGAACGAATGTTGCAAATTCAATACTTGCCTCCCACTATTTTTCGTCGAGCCTCTAACCCTCTGTCGAGTACTCGGGAAACCGTGTTTCCTAGTGGGCTAGGATCCCGTTAAATATCACACAATCTTGACTTTGGCCAACAAATTGTATGATAATTAACTAGGTAGATCTCTAAGATCAATTGGATCTAATCCAACTCCTAGATCCAGTAGGTGGACATCCAAGTCCTAAACATATATCTTATATATGCCTATATATCCAATATATACCCTAACCTTTTTCCTCTGAATCAACTAGGCCTTGGCTTTGGCACAACAAACCTAGTGATCCCAGTCAAGCGCGGACCCATTGACATGGAAGCTTCGTAATCAATGTCAATGGACAAGAAGTGGTCTTGACTTTGGCCAACAAACCACAACTTGGACACGACACCGATATGGAACAAAGCCTCGTGATTAAAACACATCTTCGAAGGACAAGGGCTTGACTTTGGCCAACAACCCCTGCCAATCTCGGATCTTGAGTAAGAATCACTCAATGGAAGGAAAATAAACGCTGATATTTAACGAGGGTTTTTCGCGTGCAAATTGGCTACCAATTTAATTATCTTTGTTAAGGTCTCATCATCATACACCCTTAAACATGCATTCTAAATACATAATAAAGCGAGTATGAAAATAAATAATAATGATATGCGGATGGATACTTAACACATTGATCCTAGATCAAATCTCTCCCTTTCTCACTCAGCTAGCACTAGTATTACTTCTACCCGTTACACTACACTTCTAAAGAAACCTCATATACATAGAGGGGAATAGGTGAGAAGAGAATACAAAGAGAATAGAGGTGATAAGGCTGGACACGCAGGTCCAATTTAATAAATCGAATTTATTACAACAATTTCTAAAATTGCCCACCCGACTAATATCCATCCGATATACATTATTCATTCAACACAACCACGTATTCACACACATAAGCATGCTATCAATCAATCTAATCAAATTAATTAATCTGATAATTAAGTGATCATCCAATGTTCAAACAACGATTTGATTTTGTTCGAGTCAAACTCGTTTTTGCGAATAAGTACTTAAAGTACGAATTCATGAATTAAATTAAACTACATCATTAAATCTAATTTAACATGTATTTAATACTAATTCATTATTCAATTCCAAATTAAATATTACACTTTTATTCAATAAACCTTTTTCGATTTAAATTCCAATTTAATCGTAACGCGTCTCAAAGACCGATTAACGTCCAACGTCAATTCAATTAAAGTCCAATGGGCTTTTGATTGATTTCTTAAGGCGTGGACTTTTGGTCAACTCGGGTCAAACCGATAACCAAAGTCCAATCCGGGATTTACCCCATAAGCCCATAAATCAATCTTGGCCCATTAGGCCCAATTGAACTTTAAGGTTCATTAAGTCGCATTTGGGCTTTATGGTCAAGGTTTTGGGCCCAATTGGATCCAATCCATTTGGCCTAAACCAAACTTGATAAATCAAGCCCAATAGGCCCAAATACAACATTTAAATCCAATTTCCAAAATTAGGCCCAAATAATTAAATTCAAAAATCCAATTTTCACAATTTAATTACCAAAAGTGCATTATGATTAATCAACTAAATCAACATTTCCAAAACACCAATTAGTCCAATTAATCATACTTAATTCATTATTACATGTCAAACACACATAATGAAAAATCAAACCCATTACATGCTTTCATGCTCTCGGCCAAGGAGGGATTTCATGTCCAATTCGGTTTCAATCCAATTAATCCGCAATCGACATTAAATACATATCCCGAATGATTTCCAATACATCCAATTATCAAAATCAAAATTTACCAAGACATTAGGGCATTACTCACATTCGGCCAACTCAAAGATTTTGGGGTTTTTGTCCAATTCGAAATCCAATCCAATTCGATTCAAATTAACGTCAACCTAATCGATTCTAACTCATCAAATGAATCAAAAATCCAAAAATCCAAGATCCAAAAAATCACAAACCATTCGGCCAAGGCATTAATTTTGGGGAAAATAATTCCAAATCATTTTTCATCAAATTAGTCCAACCAAAATGAATTTAAACATGTTATAAGCATACTCAAACAAGCAATTTATTCAAATCATGCTCAAATCACATTTACCCAATTTTAAACCCTACAATTTCATGCTTGCAACATTAGCTCATGATGCCATTGTTGGTAAAAATCTAAGGTCCCAAGATCAAATCAAGACATGAAAACATGCGTGAATACACCAACGAAGATAGCGGAATACTTACATTGATCGGTTATGTCGATTTGAAGATGAATCATGCCCAAAAACGCACTGCCTTGTAAGCCCACTGCAGCAGTCCATGCTCACTGTCTTGGCAGTTTCGGGTCTCAAAACGAAGCTCCAAACTCCATCGGATGAGTCCCGCCTCATGGGTGAACCTCCCTACCACCTTCGCAAGACTCGTAGTGTGCTAGCACTTGCGGTTTTCACCATGAAAACCCAACCCTTGCTTCCCTTTTGTGTCACGTTTTTCTGGTTCAAACCAGTCCCCATTTCAAGCATTGGGGCGTGAAGAAGAGAGAAAATGAGAGAGAAGAAGTTTTTGTGTTAAGTTAAAATGATTTACCAAAAATCAATTTATATTTATGCCATAATTTTTATTAAATTAATAATCAAATTATGACACAAAACATGCAATGGCTTAGAGTGTCAAACACTCAAACTCCATGCAATGACATTGAGTGCAATGTACACAATCTACATGCAAAGCATTAGAATGACATGTGTCATGTGGGCCCCACACGTTCCAAATGAAAGTGGGCCCACGTGCACTCACGCGTTCGGGTTCGATATTTCCGAAATACCGAGCTTACGTCGCGACGTTAATTCAATCGAATTAAATAAATAATTGCGCCTGGCGAAATTATTATTTACGTCGCTAACGAATTAATTCTAAATTAACTCGTTTGCCCGAATTAAAATCTAATTTTAATTCCGCGTCGAAATCTAATTTCATCTAATATATCGAATATATTAATTCATCGATCAATTCCAAATTAATCGTTCTCTCTTTAGACGACATTTTATCCCGGATAAAATATCTCCGTTATTAATCCTAGATTAATTTTCTCTCTCTTCTATATAATCCCAGATTATTCAAGAGTGTGAGTTGTGCGTCATCGGTGGATTATCGGGAAGCGACCCATGAGATCCCCGGATAATCTGGCAGTAAATACGGTCGTCGGAGTATCCGAATCACGTACGTACCAAGTACTACGTTCTACCGATTTACGAGACAAGGTCGACTCCTAGCAAAGCACCAAGTCTACCTAATTCTCCGGACATATCCATTAAGAATATTAAGATCTGTATCAAGCGTAGTATACTAATGTATTGTGCATATCGGCCCAGTATCGGATAATCACGTGCTAGGGCTGGGGCTGGATAAGTGTCTGCCCCGTCCGAAACACATATCGGATGTCTGGTAACTAGTCTCTATAATCGGATATTCATGACCTGGTCATAATATCACGATTGGATGCGCATCTCTTAAGAGCACTAATACCGTATCCTGCGTGACATCATCTCCACTATGACTGGAGTGATACTTCCGTCTTGACATCACATCCAATACACTACGATTCTCAATATACCCGGCATTGGCGTACACAGAACTAGTTACAGTCCTAGACGACCTCAACTAAAGTATATCGATTGTCGTAAGCATTAGCGATGTAAGTCTCAGGTTAAGACTATACACACCTACCTTGATTTCGGCCTCCCATAGACACATATTCATAATAACAATGGGATTCCGAGGGGTCTATCCAGAGCGAAGCTGTTTCCCGTACCATCGGTGAAACACGACCTCCTATCGCACTTGCATAAGTATCCAACACTTATATATATGAGAACTATGCCGTTGTCCCTCACAACGCACACAAGTGCAATACTAGCCTATTCCGCATTATCGATGTCCAGTCTCGATAATACTACGGCTAGGGATTTTAATGATTAATCCTTCGTGGACTGATACTGTCTCATATCATCTCAATCCAGGAACTAATCATAGGGACCTCTCTTCATTTATATCTATGGTGATCTAATCACAAATGACGAGAGTGCAATTTCCTTGTTACATAGTTAATTTGCTACAACAACACAATGATCTGTGCAAATAGTGACGCTATGGGTCATATTATCCAACAGAAATGAATCTTACTTAAGGAAAGAAACCTTATTGTAACATCACTCTCCCGGAGATGCTATCGGCAGGGAATAGGCTGACCTATCCCCCTAAGCCACTAACCGTCCCAGACTGTGATCTACATGAACTCCATCTCGAAACAAATTCACATATGGGACCCTTGCCCAACTCAACAATATGAAATGCAACTCAATTACTAATAATCATGTATACAAAACATCACACTCTGTACTCTGTCATGAACATTTGACTTGTAACAAACATAATTTCAACTTATACAAAATGTATGATATAAGAATTTTCTTGAACTGTGACTGACTACGTTTTCGACTTGACCTATTGGATTCAGACCCTTTAGTGACCGCCATCAGTACCCATCCTCTCGAGCTCGTCCTCTGGGTAACCTGCAAAATAGAAAAATTGGGAGTAGGAGGTTAGATCATTTGAACGATCTACTGAATAGGCAGTAGAAAACTGAAACTGAAATACTTTACAACATTCATTTACTGAAATCAAAATCGTCTCTAGGAAAAATGGATCTTTTCTAAAAACTTCCTATTTTTGAAAATCGAATGTCTTTCTGTGAAAACTTTCTAGAAACCTTTTTTTTTAAAACTCTGAATTTCTTATAAACTTATTTCTCGTGAAAGCTCTTTTATAAAACCATCATTCTCAAATCCATGTGTTTGATTATCTGTAGAAAATCTTACGAATGGGGGCGTTACGTATCATCGTCCCCTCATACGCCTAAACTATTGGTCTTGGGGCGTTGCATATCGCCATCCCCTAAGCCACTAAATTGGTACCAGGTGTGCACATCCATGACATTGGGGTGTTACATATCGCCGTCCCCCAACACATGTCATTATCTTAACCATTAATCTAGGGTCTAAGGCGTTACATATCACCGTCCCTCTAGCCTTGAAATTTAGTGGTCTTAGGGTGTCATATCTTCATCCACTAAGCCATGAAAACTAAGATATCGGAGAGTTACGTATCACCGTCCCCTTAGTCCTACTATACATATGCACGTGTTTAATCTGTCAATTCCATAAGTCACATCTAAGGTGGGTTTTTCCCCCATGCTTCCAAAATCAAATCCATGTTCGTCAATTCCAAACCTCTAGATTGGGTTTTCCCCCAATCTCAAAAATCATAGAAATCATACTTCAAAATCACAATCTCTCAAATCATTCTCATTATTAAAAATAACAAGATATCAAACTTGGCAAAAGTCCTATTGTGTAAAAGTAAGTCTCAATTCAAAAGCATATAAATAAAATCAATTTGACAAAAAAAGGTCCACTCACAGATTTTGGAATCTGATTGACACTATTTCACTTCGTCAAAGAACTTGGGATTCCTGTTAATAATCTATAATTGGTAAGCCTAGTAAGAATACAGGTCGTGAATATTTTTTGGAATTATACTAAGTTTCTTCATTAAACTAATCTATAACCACTATATGATGTATACTACTTGCGACATGTCATAATGCATGTATAAGTGTCAAATATTATGAAATTGTTTTTCTGCCTTGTATCGCGATGCCAGGTCTGGCGTGTCGCGATGCCCATGCCAATAGACCTAGGCAGAGAGCATGCTTTGCTCCGTGTCGCGACAAAAAATGCTACGCGTCGCGATACCCATCTGATCAGACATGAGGCAGAGCCTCTATTTGTTCCGCGTCACAACTCCTACTCAAATAGAATTGAAACAGAGTCCTTCTATTTCCTACGCGTCATGAAGTTGGCCCAATTCCAGGGCCAATCTCCAACTCTTCCAATAACCATGCTCAATGCAATCCCAACCATCACACTAACACATTTACATAGACAGTTTTCTAAACTTCAACATCTATATACAAGGGCCAAACTCAATCCTCATCCTCTTATATACTATTAAATCCCAAAGCATTATTTCCTAACATGTATATACACACAATGGTTTCATTCCTTGCTAATATCATTAAAATACTACTCAAAATACATGCGAGTGACACTTCCAATACCAATTAAGAAAATCCAAACCTAGAGCATACATGGTGCGAATTTGGGGCTTTAATTTCTTTGCTCACAATTGAAAATTGAGAAGATAGAAAGATAAATGAAACTTACCAAGCTTGATTGGATCAAAGTGACTTGAAGAAATAAAGATGAGAAGAAAATTGGCATGAGAAGGCTTTCATAAGCCTTTCATATTTTTTTTGACTTTTGAAGATAGGGAATAATGCCCTTTTTATAGGCAAAGGGGCTGATTTTTATTTTGAAATGGGTGGCTAGGATTGAGCCACATCACCCCAGGTCTAGGTCATTCCTGAATTTTACTGTAGTAGTCACGAAGATCTCGATTTTTGACCTTCTTCTGGTTTGAATTTTGAAACATGTCCAACGTGGAAGTTGTAGGTCTCGGACTTAGCTTTCCAACGATATAAATTTCATAAACTCGGAGATCATATGAAAAAGTTACGATCCAAATACCACGGGCTATCCGGATCTAATCTTGGAATGAATTCTGTAACGGAACTACGAATAATTTGCCGAATGTCAAAAAAGTCATTTCAAAAAGTATATACGTTTTGTACATGATTTATTTCATGCATCATGTGTCCCATAACGTAATAGTTCTCAAGATTACCGGGGTGTAACATTAAATCACAAACAACAATATATATCCTTAATGTAGTTCCATATAAGTCTACTTCTTACACACCTTTAGATTTATGGAACGGTCGCAAAGCTAGTTTATAATATTTCCATATATGGAGGTGTTCAGAGAATATGCTGAAGAACAAGACTATAAAGTTGGAGCCGCGTTTAAGATGCGTCTATTTTTAGGCTATCCTAAAGAGACTATGGGTGGATTCTTTTATAGTCTAAGAATAGATCAAAGTGTTTGTATTTCTTGAGGAGGACTATGTGAGATAATTCATGCCCTGCAGTAAAGTGGTACTCAAAGAGTCATCTTCTGGTTAGACCAATGCATCATCAACAACAGTTGTTGACAATTACAATAACGTAAAACATTTGACATCTGAGCATTAGATGTAATTATATCAGGGGAGTCTATTACCTAGATGCGGTGGGAGGGTTGTACAACAACCTGATTGCTATCTAGGATTAGAGAGGCAAAGGTTGTCACCTCCAATAATGGTGTAAATGATCTATTGATCTATTGTAGTGCAATGGATGATTCTGATAAAAATGAATGGCTCGAAGCCATGAATCTCGAGATGGGGTATGTGTACTTCAACACAGTCTAGGATCTTATAGGTCAACCTAATGGGATAAAATCTATAGGTTGTAAGTGGATCTACAAAAGAAAAAGATTAGTGTATGGGAAGGTACATACCTTCAAAGTCAGGTTAGTGGCCAAGGGTTATACCTAGAAAGTGAAAGTCGACAAAAAATAGTTTTTCTTACCAGTAGCCATGTTTAAATCTATTCGTACTCTTCAATCCATTGCTACATATTATGAAGATGAGATACGGCCGAAAGATCTCAAGAAAACATTCTTGAATGGTAGTCTTGATGAGAGCATCTATATTGTACAACTAGAGAGTTTCGTTGCCTAAGGTCCAAAACAAAAGGTTTGCAAGCTGCAAAGGTCTATTTATGAACTGAAGCAAGCATCTTGATCTTGGAAAATAAGATTTGATGCGATGATCAAGTCTTATGATTTTGAATAGAACGCCGATGAGCCTTGTATATACAACTATGACATTGGCGGTAAGGTGGTTTTTCTCATATTATACGTCGATGATATTTTACTGATTGAGAATGATGTAACAGTATTATCGTTAGTAAAATCCTGACTAGCTAACTAATTCCAAATAAAAGATTTGGGAAAGGCGATTTGTGTACTTGGGATTCAAATAATCTGGGATCATAAGAGACGACTGTTAGCTTTGTCTTAAGCATCCTATATCGACAAGATTATTGTATAATTTTGGATACTGAATTCTAAGAAAGGTAATTTACCTCTTCGATATGGAATTCATTTGTCAAAGGAACAATCTCCGAAGACACCTCAAATAGTTGAGGAAATAAGACATAATTTATATGTCTCAGCAGTTGGTAGTCTCATGTATGCTATAGTATACACGAGACCGGACATCTGATTTACAATGAGAATAGTCAGTAGGTTTCAGACCTACCCAGGATTAGATCATTGGGTAGCCTTGAAACACATTCTCAAGTATCTTAAGAGAACTATAAACTATATGCTTGTATATGCTAGAGAGGATATGATCCTTAGAGGATGTACAAATTCTAATTTTCAGACGGATTTAGATTGTGGGAAATCAACATCCGAATCAGTATTTACCCTAGTTGGTGGAGCTATTGTATGTAGGAATATAATATAATCTAGCATTGCGAACTCCACCATGGAGGCTGAGTATGTAGTAGTTTATGAAGCAGCTAAGGAAGTAGTATGGCTCTATAAATTCTTGGAATATTTGGAAGCTGTTCCAGATATGGATAAACCACTCACACTTTATTATGATAATAATGGTGCAGTGATAAATTTCAAATAACCAAGAAGCCACAAGAGAGCAAAAATATGGGGGAGTATCATCTCTTTAAGGAGATGTTGCAGATAGCATATATAGAGAATCTGGCTGATCCGTGTACAAAGACCTTGACGGATAAGGTATTTAAAGGTCACCTAGAGGGTCTACGATTATGCGACATATCTTATTTGTTATAGTGCAAGTGGGAGATTGTTGGGATATATGCCCTAAAGTATAATGTAATATGTAAATGGGATTTTGTTTAAAGTGTTAAATGAAGAAGTTATTCATTTTTTAAAATGTTGATTTTAAAGTCGCATATTATAAATTATCATGTATGCTCGTGGATACTAAAGATACTTTCAGACTTAGTGTATAAGTGTTATACACAATATGATTTAAATATGAAATTAGTAATCCTGAATAGTCCATAGAGGGCAAAAAAAGACGGGCACTTAGTTTGTGGTTTATCTACAGCTGCAGTCCATTTCATATTCTATGATGTCTTTGATCCGGGTTTGTTCATGTGGTGACATGGGAATGGAGGCACATGTTGGACAGTTATGACCCATATCGTCATTATTTGTACAGATCATGTGTTGTTGTACAAATTAACTATGTGACAAAGGAAATTGCTCTTTTATCATTTGTGATTAGATCACCAAGATGTATAAATGATGAAAGGTCCATATGATTAGTTCCTGGATTGAGATGAGACAGTATCAATCCACGAAGGTTTAATCATTAAATATCCCTAGTCAGAGTATTATCGAGATTGGACATCGATAATGCGTAAAAGACTAGAATTACACTTGTGCGCGTTGTGAGGGCATAACAGCATAATTCTCATATATTTGGGTATAGGATACTCATGCAAGTGTAGTAGGAGGTTGTGTTTTACCGATGGTACGGAAAACAGCTTCGCTCTGGATAGACACCTCGGAATTCCATTGGTAGTATGACTATGTATCTATGGAAGTCCGAAATTAGGGTAGGTGTATTTGGTCTTAACCTGAGACTTGTGTTGGTTATTATCTAGGTCCCAAGATCAAACAAGACATGAAATTAATGTGCGAATACACCAACGAAGATAGCGGAATACTTACATTGATCGGTTATGTCGATTTGAAGACGAATCAAGCCATAAAGCCCACTGCCTTGCTCACGCCACTGTGCAGATTTGCTCACTGGTTTGAGCTAATTCGGGTCTCATTTCGAAGCTCCAAACTCTGTCGGATGAGTTCTGCCTCATGGGTGAACCTCCCTAACACCTTCGAATAGTCGCAAGTGTGCTAGCACT